>MJUT01049391.1:84845-107844 GCA_002080005.1 Gigantidas platifrons | reverse complement strand
TATGACAAGAAAATATTACCAAACCATCGTTGCTGTGGATCTTTTACCAGATTCTGCCTTGGACAGTTTATTGGAGAGTTTTTATGCAGAAGTCAGAAATAAAAATGGTGGAAAGTACTCAGTCCAAACATTAAGATCTATTAGAGCAGAAATACAGAGGTAAGAAAAATCTCCACCAGAATTTAATAAAAATCAATGCAATGCTACGTGTTTAACCCTTTGACTTTTATGTCTCTTGAAAAAGAAATTTACGTTTATTTTCTTTAAGAATAAGTTAGACAAATACATTATAGCGCTTAGATTGCAAAATTGGAAGTCAGATACAGATATTTCACATATAAGACTCTTGAAAATTAAAAAGAAACGGTTAGTAACGGCACAATGCTGTAAAAATGACGTCATGAAATAAATGACATCACATTGCTGAAAGGATCATAACGTCAGGAAAAATACCACACACTATATGTTTCAAAATAAGAATATTGTTCAAAAGTGAGGATACATGTATTAAATGTGTATCATTTGTCGTCTGTTGTCAAACTACGTCATTTGCTGTCCATCGGCAATAAACAACATGCATATGTACTAAAATGGGCAACATTATTTAGAAAGCGTTATTTCCTTCAATGAAATAAAAATTATAGTTACTTATGCATAGGGCATTATATTATCGTGATTTATAGACTACCCTTGGGACAGTAGTATTGACTTCAACACTGATAATGCCCTCGCCTGCGGCTCAGGCATTATCACTGTTTCAGTCAATACTACTGTCCCTTGGGCAGTCTATAAATCACGATAATGCCCTATACATAAGTAACTATTATATAAATGTTGTATTAAGTAAACCTCGCCTGAGCAGGATTCGAACTCACAACGTTAGTGATGATAGGTACTGATTACACATGTAGTTGTAAATCCAGTTACAATACGGTCACGACAACGATGGTCCCTATTTAGATATAATATGATACCAGTATTCAAATATAACAATACAACCGACAAACGATGTTGGACGTTATGGTGTGGACAACAAAGAGTAAATTTAAATCATGTTAATGGATCCCAAATCTTTTACATTTGAAAGCGGATAAAAGTGCAACGGAGAACAATATCAAGACTAACAACATGAGCAGTCAGTCTTCATTCCAATACCTAACACAGAATACACTGGTGGAAACGTAGTCGATCCGAGTAAAATGTTAGTTCGGAAAACAAACAAATAATAACAATAAAGTACAAACAATCATATCGACAAAAGGTTTGCATTCCCGTAAAAAAAATTGAAAAATAATAATAATAAAATTAAAAAGATTAAAAATCGCAACACGTTTAATAAAACCACGTTGACTAAAATAGGACAAAAGCACAGCATAGCATGAACGGTTTGCATGAATTTATAGGTCGTGTTCCCACGCAAGTGGATAAAGAGCTATGCTAAATAATATACACAAATCATGTCATATCTTGGTAGCATGGTCCAGTTATATCTGTCCGAACCGATTTACATGTATTTAAGTATAATGAACATTACAATAAAGTCAAACAAGTATTTAGTATTCATTGTTACAATGGTCTGTGATGGTTTATAGTACGGCGAGCTAAATATTAACTCGGAATGGAAATTTTGACAAATAAATACAATTAATAAACAGGGTTCTCTTCCCCTTAGAATTGTTGCTATTCTGTTTTTGCCCTTTGGTATTCCAGTCATTAAAACATTGCAATTATTTGGCATTCCAATATGTTGACGACTTTGAGCGTCCTGCCTACCCGACGACGGTTATTCCAGAAACGCGTTGTGCGCATTAAATTAGATATCTACATGTTTATTACACTATATCGCACATTCATAGTGTACCATGACATTTACAGAACACGTCGGTGGTGCTGTTTCTCCGCTAAGCACTCAACATTAAGGAGTAAGCGAAAAGGTTGGTTGCTGGCTCGGAATCAGGAAAATGTGTCGTTCGAGTGGCGCGCCATATCTATCAAGTACTGTTATTTCAGTGAACTATCATTATACAATTCCAACTAAGAGTGCTGGTCTAGTTCAAAGTGGACATTTTTGTGCCAGTCCCAAGGCTGGACCTGGATTTTCAGCGTCACATGTTGCGGTCTTTTTGTGTTTAGTAAGTTCAGTTAAGATTAGAGGTGATTATTCGTTTTTTTTTTTATTGGTGGAATTGATGATTGTTTAAACTTTCTTTTCATAAGAATCATAATCTCATTGGATGATAACTTGTTCTCTCTATGATATAGCTGACAAATTTCCAGAGTTCGCCTCAAATGAGTTCACCCCCAGTTTTTAGTGGGGTTCGTGTCAATCGATCATTAGTTTCATGTGTATGTTTTGCAGATCGTTGTCTGTTCTTTTGTACTTTTTCTTTTTCTTCTGTCTGTTCTTCTTCCATTTTCAGATTCTGATTGCCCCTTTGGTATCTTTAATCTCTTAGTAAATACCAATCACTCACTCACACCCTAATTAACTCATGACATTTATGGATTGAAAATATAAATTCCTACCTTTGTCACGCTTCTTGATGTTGACAATTTATGATACCACACTACCTTTTCAAGCTGCAATGTCTGATCATGTCTCGTTCCACTGGGCATGATGTCTACAACTTTGAATGCCTTGATTATGTTAGAGTAGCAATAGAAAAATACCACTACATGTAATAAGTAACAACATAGCAAAATCGTACAATAGTATGATACTGCCGCATCGCTGTTTGATGTCCAGTCAATAGAACAAGAGGTTCCGAATGATTCGACTACATAAGAACTCCATCCGAACAGCGGCATACAAGTAATGATTAAGCTGTGTGTATAAATTGTTCCCAGAATCCAATATTTCGCATGTGGCTTTTTCAAGTAAAATTCTGTAAATAAAAAAAAATCATCTCAATTTCGATATATACTTTCAGTTTTCTGTTCGTTTTATGTTTTATTATTGAAAGACAACATTGAACGACTAAGAATTTTCAATGATTTCGTAAGTTTGGATTTCCTTAAAAACGTCGCCATAAAAATATGGGTTGCAGATGATCTTTGTGATCAGATATTTGTATGTACTTATAGTCTAGATTTGCATAGCGTTAAAAATATCACTTAGTAATAGATGTCAATGATTCACGGAGCTGTACCTAGACGGTTACTATCGGTGAAAACGGCGCGTCCCAAGTTATTATCCACAAATGCGACGGTTGCTAAATGTAAAATGGATTGGAATACGGTAAGTACAGCTAGTACATTCTGGAATTTTGCAGTCTATTACAAATCTCTATTACATTCTGAAGCGTTCACGGAGCTCCACGTATATTCCTGTAAACGAATGTACATCGATTCTGCTCTATTTTACTGTAATTCGAACAGGATAAGCCACACGAGTCCTTGTGTTTCCCAATTTTCTGTTTTGGATGTTGGTTAAATCCTGATAATTCATAATGCAACGATCATTTATTGAGAATATCAATTGTTTGTAAATAAAAAAATGTCACATATTCTGTTACTCTTTTATTTTCATGAAAAAAAAACAAGTAACGGTTACTATTGGTTCCGTGCACCGGCTACTATACATGATGTCGCCAACTAATAACATGACAAATATGCACGTTAATGACTTCAGGAAAAAAACTGCTATTCACCTAACTGCGGGTCCGTAGCTCTTATAGGTCCTTTTGATATATATTTTTTTTGCGGATCTAAGGTCCACCCCATAATAAAAAAAAAGTACCATAAAGAGCTATTATTTATTATTATTTATTATTATAACATATTTGTATTGCGCATTATATAATCATAAAACTACTCTAAGCGCTTTACACTAATATATACAGTCAACATAATTATAAAGCATATTTACAATGAATACGAAGATAATGAAAAAATAGATTATACCAGTAAAACGAGAGGATCAAAAACATAGAAATTTTAAAGAATAATAGTATAAAATAATTTAATCTATCGCTTAAAAAAAATATATAATAATAATAAGATTAAAACACTAAAAATTCGTTGCTATGGTTCCGCAGCTAAGTAACCATTCACCAAGCCAATCGAACAAGTGAAATAACCGTTTTGAAAAGTCAATAACTCCACCTATTTCAGAATCAAAAGACAGCTTTAGTCTCTTATTCAATAATACAGAAATGATTGCTTTGAGATTGTTCTAACCCATTCCAAGAAGGAATGATAATTTGTTCGCCAATTTATATTAATGTTGTTCTTTTTTCTTCTCTGCTTGTAAATTAATTACTTCTATCGAAGACGATCTTATATCATTTTCATAAAGAAGGGTTTTTTTCAACTTTTGCTTCGTCACACGATTTTGATGAATTTTAATTTTAATTTGGTTGATAAAAATCGGGAAATCACAATTCTGAAATAGATACAGTGAATATGTTTTTGCAGCTATATTCTTTTCGTTGCCAGTAAAAATTTGTCTTGTTCGGTAATTTTGTTATTACCCTTATTGGTAATACATGTAGGTGGATCAAAGGATTAGCAAGTTAATAAAGAAGTTAATTTGGACTTAAACAAAGGTTCTCCCCCTTCAGGTATATATGATCTTGGTTAATTTTTGTCTATCGTGTTTTTATTGCTCCTAAATCATCTTGAATTAATTGGTTTTTGAATCGTTTAACATTGAGCGTAACTGACAAAGGTTATTTCAGAAATGCGCCGTGCGTTGATATTTATGTTTTATCAGCATATATGTAGATTAACAAAAGCTCTAATGAGTATTTAACTACCTGAATTAACGTAGAATGTATCATACTTATTTTCAAAACGAAAATGAGAAAAAAAGGGATATAGTGTGCAGTTGCAATGATGATTGATCTTCTGTTATTAATACCATAATTCAACAATAAAGATTATGCTAGGTAGTTATCAACTCGTCGTGGGGTATGCTCGAGTATTGTAAGAATGTAATCCTTGTAAATACCGAAACGCGATGGATTTTCGTCCGGATATCTGGCTACTTCGCCACTATGCCGCATCGACATTGTAGCGAATATATCAAAATTTAATAAACATCACATTGAGCAAGCATTCATTCCGTCAACCAGTGGACGAGTTATTGGTGTTTTATTTTCACCTGTTGTATTCTTTGTAGCTTCATCGTCACTACCAGGCTTAATGGAGAGGAAGCTTGGACAGTTTTAGACGACATAATATTTTATATGCCAGATTACGTCGTAGTTGTAGCTCGCTAAAGTATGATCTATTTCGATCCAATATAATAACAGATTCGAGATGTGTTTGTGGATTTACCAGGGAGGACGCTTCCAACTTTCTCTTAAACTGTCGCTTGTATATCCAACAGAGGACAGATCTCTTTAATTTTTTGCACCACCATAATTTTCGGACAGATCTTAGAGCTTTACTATTTGGAGACTCTAAAAAAAACCAAGCCCAAGATATGTTGTAATCGAAAGCAGTACAGACATTCATTAAGAACAATAGGCGATTCACTGAAGGAACATAACCCCCCACCCCATTTTACTTATCTGTTATCGTTTAATTTTGCTATACCATAACTGATTATACACTTATTATCCGTCATGCTCTCAGACCTATGTTTGTATGATACTGGAGAGAACTTGTGTTCAATCCTATTGTATATATTTGACAATAAAATATGTTTATATCAGTTATAGTGAACAAACAGGACAGGGGAAAGTCACTCGTATAGGTAGATGTTTGGTCATGTTAACACTTTAGATGAGTACTGGGGGCATAAATCCATGTACAAGGTGTTAAGACTAATAGTCGGGAGTCAACAACCTTAAGAATTTGCCAGTCAATGCCCCCACCCCCACCCCATCAATCAGTCAAGATAATAAATAAGTAAACTTACCGTATTGTGGTTTACATATTATAATATATCTACAAATAGCAATCGCTGCAAAGGTGTTCATATCATTCAGAGCCAGGGCGAAACACCAGAAACCAGAAAATGTGCACACCGATTGGGGCCAAATCCACCTGTCAATAAATTAATTTAAATACATTTAAGTAATAGGTTTATGTTTGGTTTATGGTGTTTAACGCCACTTTCAACAATAGTTCAGTTATATCGTGGAGGTCAGTTTTATTGGTGGAGGAAATCGGAGTGCCCGGAGAAAACCACAGACCTGTCACAAGTCACTGACAAACTTTATCATATAATGTTGTATCGAGAACACCTTGCCATGAACGGGGTCCGAACTCACAACTTTAGTGGTGATAGGCGCTGATTGCACGGGTAGGTAGTTGTAAATCCAACTATCATACAATCACGGCCACGACAGTCCCTCCTTTAAGTCATAACAAATATATAAATATATATATAATTGAATTACATTTAAGTAATGAGAACCCAAAGAAGATGTTAAATTCATTGATACCGTTTACTGATTTTGAAATGTGTAGTTGGTTTATAAGGACTAAATGTCTCCCCCCCCCCCCAATATTTGTATGTATACTTTCATTGTAATTGTATGAATCCTGATATCCATGAACATTTGCATTTGTTTTGCATTTTTACATACTGTAAGTATATTTCTGGTTGTTGCTGTGATTTTATAGAAAATCCAAGTTTACGTCTTAAATACTAAAATGCATTAGATCATGGTTTCCTTCAATAATAAGTGAGAAAGTTATTATTTGAACGCATATTGCATGTTTGATTTCCAATGACGTATAGAACATAGCATAAGCATGTTCTTGTTCTGATTACAGTTGTCAAACATCAACCAACCGTGTTTGAACGAACTAAAGAAATGTAAAATATTCCAGTAGACTAAGGTGATCCAGCCCCTTACACCCTATCATTAATGATGCATTGGATTATTCCGAGGCTTGTACAATGTGTGTTCTCGCCTTTTTCATATCACTGGGCCATATGCTTTCGTCTTTTCCCACGGTTCAGCCATATGTTCAAGACGAGTGCCACATGCGAAGCAGGAACAATCTATCCTTCCGAATTTACCACCGGTTTTTAGTGGGGTTCGTGTTGCTCAATCTTAGTTATCTGTGTAGTGTTTTGTAGATCGTTGTTTGTCTTTGTGTCGGTTTTTTAGTTGGACATTTTATTGCCTGTTTTTCTTTGATTTACCGATCCTGGTTACCCTTTTGATATCTTCAAAGTTTTCTTAAACATATATATCCATATCACAATTTAACCCTTCTTCCTTCATGATAGTAGCTGGCACATACAGGGCGTAAAGTAAAACAGTGCCTCAATTAACAAATAATGATGATATCATGCTTCATATTCTATTCGAATTATACCGAGTGAGTGATAATTGTTTAACACCACTTGAATGAGTGTGTGATACTCAGTAAATCATGGCGAACACACGTTACATTCTCAATGGAAGGATGATGTCTACTTTGCAATAGACCAACACGCTTGGTTTGAGTCTATTTTATAATGCTAGTTCACTGAAATAGCAGCCGCTGGTAGATATGTCACACCTCTCTGACACATTATTCTGATTCAAGTCAGTCTTTACTTTTATTCCTTAATACTGTGTGCTTAACAGAGAAACAACAAATACCAATTTTATAGTCCATGGTGTGACCCGACGGGTGCTCGAACCTACGATCTACCACACTCGAGGCAAACATACTAACCATTACACCAATTTTATAGTTGCTAGATTGACCCGACCGTGGTTTGAACCAAAGATCAGCCGCATTTGAGACTACTAGCACGCTAATCATTAAACTATCGATGTGATTCAAATTAAATTGAACATTGTTAAAAGCAAAATATAGGTCAATGATAAGCAAAAGTTAAAGATGTTCCGTTTGTCTTTACCTCAAGTTGTTTGCAGGAGGGCTCATGTCTTATTTATTTTATTTGTGTTTGTTTGTGTATATAGTGTTTTGCTAGTCTTCTTGTTGGGTACCCTATGCTGCCAGTTACTCTGGATTGTCCATTTTTGATTGTTCCTTCGGTATTCTCTTACATTTATTTAAGCGCCATCCAATAGCTGTTGCATATATTATATTCCCATAAAGGCTCGAAATAAAGTGTCATGGTATGTACGTCATTACCTGATATGCTTAAAATCAATAAATCACTAAGGTACAAAAGTGGCATCAGAAGGGGCGTATTATGGAAGATACATAGCATATGTAATTGATATAGTCGAACATTTCGTCTTGTAACGGACTGTCAACGACAACCTCTAACAGACTGTTGTTCAATTCTACATTCACGATGAACTCATTTACGTACGTTCTAATGAGGAGGTTTGATTTTGATTCGGCCCGTACAAGTAGCAAACGACTCTTGTAGTCGAGTTGTTTCCCACAACAGAGAAATGAGGTCCCATCTGTTAGCCCCAGGGCTACATCGGGATAATACATTCAATTGAAGCTTGTTTGTACAGGTACTGTACGCTGAACTACGAAAGCGGATCTAAAAAGATAGTAATAAAAAGGATAGACATGAGAGCTTTACTTAATTACGAATGGCTTAAATCCTTAATTACCTATTATAAACCACTAACCTTCCATAGAAACTGGTTGACGCCCACAATGGATAAGCTACCGATGATAACAACAGATCTGATATTGCTACATTTAGAATCAATATGTTGTGAATGGCGTGGAATTTTGGTTTAGCTCTTACCAACACTAAGATTACAAAGGCATTACACAGAAGTGATAGACAACCTGAAAATAATTATAATGAAAGTACGATAAACGATATTTACAATTGTGTAGAACTTTGCTTAACTATGTAAATTATTCAAAGCGATTGAATTTAAATTAATTGTTTTCGATAATAACTACAATGATAACTATGAGGTGATAGTGTTAGGAACATAGTAAGTGGTTTAATCCCGTCACATTTTGTTTAATTGGGACCAATTAACCCCATAATTTTCTTTGGCTGTCATTTTTTTGTCTTTTTTCATCTTTTTTTTTATCTGACTTTCACAATTGAGGAGTAGTTTGAATTGTCCTGGTTGTGACTAGTTATTTTGATATTTCTTGCATAAAAATATCACAAATAAATATGATTTTCCCACAATCTTGTTTGAATTTGGAATTAGTATTAAAAAAAAACATTTTCAGACTCAATTGTTTTCATTCAAACTTTCAAATTTCTTCCGGGGCTTTACCCCGGTACCCCTATACCTACGAGGACAGCTCCCAACCCCCTGTGCATGCCTTTTAAACAACTCCTTCCTACGTCACTGCTTTGTGTAAATAACATATCTATTATAACTCCATAACAAGTGTAAAATTAATATGTCATGTAAATGAACCCTATTTGTACACACTTTGTTTATAGCTAATTACATGTACAGGAATACTTTTATCATTCGGAAACAACCTCATTGGTATAAGCTATAATTATCTTGTTTCTGAATCGTACAATATGTACTTCTATGTCTGTGATACATTGTAGTCTGTTTCTTTAATGAATAAATAAGTTAAACCAATGCCATCATTGTTTTCACGGTTTGAGTGGATAATTGATGCTTTTTCATGATTTTAAACAGTTTGTCAGCTTTTAAAATGACTGCCACACTCAATGAATGGTGGAAGTCCAGACAATGTGTAACGAAGTGGCGGGTAAACCCCCAGCCATATGCGCAGATACATGGAGACCTCAGCACAAGGTGGTCATCGTGATTCAAACCCATATATCAACTCAATTGTGTTATGTCTGTGGTCAGAAAGTCAACAGCCGTATACTGTCACCACTCAGCCACGACATACCACATGGTTTTATTGACAACATTATTCTGGTAATATTGGAAATAAGATTAGGTTTTCTTTCCCATATTTTATCTTCTCCATATGGATAATGGGTTTCTCATCACTTTACTTTTTGTCTTTATGCATTGTCTCTATAGAATTGTCTGTCCCAACAAGATAAGTAACACAGATCTACTTTTAAAAAAAAAAAAAAAAAAAAAAAAAAAAAAAGCAAATGCAAAAACAGTGTTATGGAGATAACGCATAGACGAATGAGATGGCTCGGACATGTGATGAGAATGGCACCCAATAGAATCCCTAAAGTTGCCCTACACTGGACACCGCCTGGCAAGAGAAGAAAAGGCAGACTAAAAACATGGGCGAAGCCAATAGCATCAGAGCTGGAGGAAATTAGTTTATCTATGGACCAGACTCAGTACACTGTAAAGAACAGAGGAAGATGGCGACAAATTGTTGATGCCTTAATTATGTGCCAATGGGGATGAAGATGATAAGTAAGTAAGTATTGTCTCATTTTGATTCCTTTGCTAATCAAATAAAAATCAAAAATGGCACATTGTCCGAACAATTCCAAGATTAAATATCAAAATCGTAGAAAGAGGCAAAAATTTAAATCCCTGACAAACAAATACAAGATATTTCACTTTCCTTGCTTTGTGCAGGCACTTAAATAAAGAGCGGCGGGCTTAAGCTAGATTTGTGGGCTCAAACCTCCTCTCATCTGTTTTCTTCATGTAGGTAAAATTCCTATCCTCACATATGTAAAACAAAATATAATGTAGTAATACAATATAACCTAATAAACATCAGATAAACTATTTGATGATTAAATAGCTTCATTCATACTTACCAAGAATTAAAAGATATAGACCAATAAGAATGTATTCACCCTCTGACAGGGCGACAGGTACTGTAACATTATACCAACTGTCGTTAGACATCTGAAATTATTCAAGCATATTTCATGATTGGCTATGTAATATTTTCAACAATTTGTTGATTGGTTTTTTGCATTTCATGTATATTCATGATGAGAACAGCATTACAAACAAAGAATAATATACTGATTTACTATTATAATTTAATTTGGTGTGGATACTGCAATCTGATAGGCTGATCCACCTGGAACAACATTAGTTATACTTGATAACCTGGGTTGGTCATTGTGACGTCGCCAACATATTCATTCGCCACGTATAAATTCAAATAGTCTCATAAAATAATCGTAATTAAAATCGAGGAATCATTAAATTTTGTTGTAAAAATTAAATTATAAGGAATATGTTCAATTTTTTAACAGGTTATACTTGCATAACCTGGTTTGGAAATGCTTCCGCTTTTTATAAACCGATTCGCGGACATATGATGGAACCTTGTTAACTGCAATGTACAGGCCATATGATAGGGCAATTTGTGTCTTACAAAATATGTCTCACCTTACTTAAAACTATTTATGCATTCACATATACGGATCAACAGTGGTGAAAACGTGCAGATGAAATACCTATATCATACATATTGTCATTGCATTATTAATGAATTGCAGTAATCAATTTCGAAGTAACAAATGCATTGCCTTCCTATTTTGATCACGAGGACTTGAAACATAGAACTATTGTGGGAAAATGTATTTTAATCTTCATCTTTGTTTATATGGTATTAATTAACACAAATATATATATATAGCTAGATTCCACAGTGTTTCGTTGATTATCAAATCGAGTTATCTACCTAACAGTCTTGAAAAGTATGATACACGAGACGTGGCGAGTTTATTATTATTTGATGTTACATAATTTGATTTGATAATCAGCGATACACAATTCACATTAAATTGTTACTATTTTCTCTGATAATATATGTGTTATACTACCAATGAAAACAATACAGTTGTTAAGAAAAGAGTTTGAAGATATCAAAGGGTAAGTTGACAAACAATCCTGCATGTTGCATTGATAGGAGAAATATATATATTGAATGTAAAATAATAAAATAATGTTAAGTAGAAACTTTCCCATGGCAACTGCAAATGGTTTATTGTTGCTTATCTAATGTACTCATAGATGTATATTGTCAAATTGTATGGTTCAACACGGACTGAAATTGACAACAAAACAAGCACATTTTAACTTTGTCCGAATAACCTGTGTGGAATGGCATCTATGGTGTAATGGTTAGCGTGCTCGCCTCCATTGCCGGATTTAGGACAAATGAGGCCCTGTGCTAGTCAAATTATGAGGCCCTTTACTGGGACCCTGAAGGAGATAGACCCGGTAGGCCTACACAGGCAGTCAGGCATACATGCTCAGAAAATTTAGGAATACTTAAAATATTACGTTATATTAGGTCAGACATGTAAATTGCGTTTGCAACAAACTCGAAGCAGGAAGATGGCACCCTTTGGCCAACGGGACCCTGTGCTTAAGCCCACCTAAGCACAATGGTAAATCAGCCACTGCTCGCCTCGAGTGTGGTAGATCGTGGGTTTGAGCCCCTATCAGCTCAAATCAAAGACTATAAAATTGGTATTTGATGCTTCTCCGCTAAGCACGCGGTATTAAGGAGAAAAAGCAGAGACTGGTTGGCTCAGCATTAGGATAATGTGTCCGAGTCAGGGACATGTCTATCCGGGGAATGTTGTTTCAGTGAGCTAGAACTATACATATCCACCTCAGCATGTTGGTCTAGCACAAGCGGACCTCGTCACCGTCTGATTGAAAATTAACTTGTTCTCGCCATGATATGACTGAAAATTGATGTGTTGGTGTTAAACAACAATCACTCATTCACTGCTATGTGCGAATCTACTAAAACCTCGTAAATTGTTATCTAATCATGCAAATATGTAACCTCATCGTGCAATGACACATCCACATATAGGGTATGCTTGTTATCTTTAGACAAATGAAACAGAAATCTAGAGTCATATTGTAAAATAACAATTGATCTTCATCTGAGAAGTTGATAAAAAAAAATGTCCAAAAATAAGATAAATATATTTGATCGTTCTCCTATTTCTCTAACAGATAGTTATATGACGTGGTTATACAAGTGTTTTCCACATGTAATGTTTTCCACACACTTTCCATATTATACAGTTTATGTAGTATATGTGACACCGTCTAAGTAGTGTGTACAATAAGATCGGTGGTTTTCTCCGGGTACTCCGGTTTTCTCTTATTGTTTCTGCAAATAACAAGGAGTCATACGATACCCGATTTTCATCATCAGACAATTTCCTTGTTCCGAAACCAAATACAGAATTATACAAATCAAAAAGTTTTTCTTTTAGTGGGCCAAAAGTATGGAACTCACTACCAAATGAAATTAAAACCTCGAAAACTGTATTTGAATTCAAAAACTCTTACAAATTATTAAATTTTCGATAAACTGATTTTTTTTTCTAATTGTTTGCGTTATATTATTTAAAATATGTGAATATGTTATTGTGTTATATATACTTTGCTGATATCTATGTCCATGTACTTATGTATTGTTTCCAGAGAGCCTTATTGAAAATTGGTATAATCCAAATAAGTTACTCTCTCTAAATAAAGATTTTTATTTATTTTAATATTTATTTATTATCTCCATTAATAAAACTGACCGCCACCATATAACTGAACAATAGCTGAAAGTGGAGTTAAACACCATAACGTTAACCCTAATCCCTACAAAAAGGTTTGTGGAATTATTATTATTTGTTTTATCATTCAACATTTTCCATTATTTTATCTCAGTATGTATTTTCTCTATATTGCTATTGTCCTCGTACTCAGTAAATAAGTGTAGGCGATTGTTTTTGTATGTAGTGACAGTCAACCCTGTATGAAGAGGTCGCCATTGGGACAAGGGTAAGGTGGTCTTTTAAGACAGGTGACCTCTTGAAAGAGGTTCAATTCATATGAAATTGTCTATGAGAGGAGAAGAAAAGGGTGACATTTTATTACAGGTAACTGCACAATAGAGTTGACCGCTTCGCTTGAGAAGATTTGATAGTATTAATATTCCGAACGCTCGAAAATAGTTCCAATATGTGGTCGTGCGCTTTATTGGCCTGTGAAGTTTTAATACCGATGTCAACTCTTTGACCAATAATCCCCACCAGGCTATTAAAATGAAATAAGCCCATAATGTAATTATACTTTCATTTTCTTTTGTTACTTAATTTCCATACTGTCAATTAAGAACTGCAGGCTTAATTTTGGTTTGTGCTATTTATAGACCAAATAATGCATGAGTTCAATTATTGTATTGAATTGCAGTAAATTGCAGCTGGCCACTCTGATTTATATTCTGATCAAACAGGTGTAAATTGATAGCAGTATTAGTATAGAACTTTATCGATTTGATGGTTGACCTTACTGTTTCGGAGCTACATGCATATCAACTTAATGTGTACTTAACTCGTAGTATGTGCTCTCTATCAATTAGGTTTTTCTTTCTCTCAAAACGAGTACCATTACATACCTGGGCCTGTATTCATAAAGCCACTTAAGTTAAGATTTTCCTAAGGAAACACTTAAGTTAAGAAAACTCCGCACATTTTACTTAAGTGGTATTCATAAAACTTCTTATCTTAAGCATTTCCTAAGGAAACACTTAAGTTAAGGAAACTCCGTCCATTATACTTAAGTGGTATTCATAAACGTCCTTAAACTAAGAAAACACTTAAGATTTCCCTTAACTTTAAGGTAGATGGGTAGGTTCCTTAAGTTTTCCTGAATTGCTATTTATATTGATTGTGAGTTATGAAAGTGATATTGTATGAATAAAAAGATAACAACAAACCATATTAGCAATATTTCATAGGCATTCGAGTTTACCATCAAATCCATATCATATCTTACATGTACATAAAATTCACCATCAAGTTCATTTTCCGGATGAGTAAATATTTTTACAACCTTACCATTTGATGGCACGTGCTTTGCGGGTAAATGAAATAGGTATAATTAAAGCTTACTAGTATTGCATTACAAAATGTATTGCCAATACAAACATGTTCCATGTCGGACGTTTTCGGTTGTTTCATGCTGGTAGAAGAGCTTTACGTAGAGAGCGAGTATTCAGAGACCGTACAAATGCTCTTGATATCTACGATGACTTCGAGTTAATAGACAAATACAGATTTAACCAACAGTCTCAGGATTTCAAGTTAGGTGGGGGGAGAGGGCGCACTTAAAATAATCGGGAAAATTTTTGGGGTATTTCGTGTGAAAAATTACGATTTTACGCAAAAAAATCATATTTTTTTCCAATTTTAGGGGGGGCGCGCGCTGTGTGCGCCCCCCTTTGGATCTGACCCTGAGTCTATTATGATGATATGTGATATGTTACAGATGGATTTTAGGAGTTCGTCGCTTCTGTTATTTCATCCCATGCCGTATTTTTTGTTGACGAAAATTTTGCTCTTAAAACGTCCTTTCTTTTCTCGTATTCCCCCATTAGTATCATCCTCTCTCGATCGGTCCAGTTTGGCTTTCTCCTAGACATGTTTAATAGTTAAAAGATTTTGATACGACTTCAGTTTTATTTATATATGTATGTATGTATTGAATTGGTCAAACAATGCACGTGAAAATAGTGTAAACGGGAATTGAAATACAATACAAAATATTTATTGACAATGAAATAAATCATCAATGTACAATAATAGCTTAAGAACTGTGTGCCCCCTTTTCATTCATATATTTACATTTACTTAATGGTAAAATACGAGAAGTTCCGTAGTTTCAAATACTTAGGTATTCCTTAGTTAAGGAACCACATAAGATATTTTATTAATACCACTTAAGTATCTTCCTTAACTAAGGAAATCCTTAGGAAAATCTTAGTCTAAGGGACACTTAAGTTAAGAAGTTTTATGAATACGGGCCCTGTAGCTTTAATAAAATCATTAGAGGCCGGTTATGTAACTTTAAAAAAAAAAACCTATATTAATCCCATTTTTTCCCGAACCAGAATTGTTTTCACACATAGTAAAAGCCTGATTATCATGGGAATGACATATTGGTAATATTTCTTCAAACTGTAGCAATATTTCTTGTTGAAAATTGCAGGATCAGATGATTTATTGCTTGTATCTTTCAGGTCAATATATTTTTATAATAAATTTGGGTACAGAAAGTAAAAAAACATAGCACCCTAGACTCCATAAAAAAAGAAAAAATGAAAAATAATTGTCGCTCCATGATAGTTGATTCTACAACAGTTGGAATGTCAATAAATGAACCCTGTTTGAAACATCTAAATCTGAAGGGCATTTAATGAAAGAGCTGCAGGTTCCTTTGATTTTCCACACATATCGTATATCGCATTTAGTGTATTGTATCTAATACACATTAGAGAATAACGAAAGGACAATCAAAAATCCAGAGAAACTGGCAACATAGGGTACACAAGACAAACAAAAACAAAACAAAAACACAACACAATATCCGTTGGATGCCACTACACGCAAACAAAAAGAAACAACGTATAAACTACTTCTATTTTGATAATAGCATTGTCACCCTCGACAACCCCAAATTTTTTCCGCTAGGTGGCGATAACCGCAAACTGGAAATCGTCTGTTTGTGTAGAAAATATGGCAACTAGCTGCAGGTCGGTTAGCCGCTAGCTCAGAGGAAGAAATAGCAATAATCCTCTCTGAAAAGGATGCCGAGAACACAAATTTTCTACCAAATCCGCAGTCAAATGTTTGCAGCAGTATTTACTGGAAACAAATGCCGATAGCTTCAACTTTGATGACTATATTCCCCTGAGGAGCTTCCCGTGTTGTNAACATAGGATACACAAGACGAAGAAAAACAAAACAAAAACACAACACAATATGTGCTGGATACCACTACACGCAAACAAAAAGAAACAACGTAACTACTTCTATTTTGATAATAGCATTGTCACCCTCGACAACCCCAAATGTTTTCCGCTAGGTGGCGATAACCGCAAACTGGAAATCGTCTGGTTGTGTAGAAAATATGGCAACTGCAGGTCGGTTAGCCGCTAGCTCAGAGGAAGAAATAGCAATAATCCTCTCTGAAAAGGATGCCGAGAACACAAATTTTCTACCAAATCCGCAGTCAAATGTTTGCAGCAGTATTTACTGGAAACAAATACCGATAGCTTCAACTTTGATGACTATATTCCCCTGAGGAGCTTCCCGTGTTGTTGACAAAATTAAAAAAGATTTTTTGTAAGTTTTAAAAACCGTTGTTCGGTTAAAAGCCCTCACAAGTTGACAATTCTGGATGTCCACCTCCTAAGAAGGCCATAATTGTATATTGTTGTAATGTTCTGTCACCTCTGTGTCATTATATACCTAAATATCAAGGAAATAATTCCTAAATTGACTTAATATAAGTAGAATATGTAGGTTGTGTTATTGTTTAAGTAATAGTTATACCACGGTTTCCCCGAGTTAAACGGTCAAACAATCGAACGAGATGCGTGAGATCGCTTAACTGTTTAACTCGGAAAACCGTTGTATAAATGATTTGTAACATGAAACCATGCAATATCACATCTAGGTCGTGGATTATTACACGGCTCTCTGAGAGTAATAAAACTACAGTCCATATTTAAAGTGCGCAGTATCTCGTATCTGCGTGTTTTATTTCATAGTTCTCTGCTGTTGCTTACATTCTGGTATATAAACAATAAAAAGATCAAAGAAAAGAATGCATTCATGTTACAATCTTTTAAAGAGACACGATTAACTAACAGTCACCCAGTTGAGCTACTGAATTATCAGAAATCCATTCAAAAAGATAGGGGCACAGACATTAACGATGGAGTCGTTGTTTATGCTACTGATAATAATTATGTTATTAGGAGACGTCAAAATAAAACAGGCGGAAGGTAAAATTAAAGCTTTTCTATGACCAAATTGGAAACAAGACACAGAGGTATGAATGATTTATTGTCTCAATTTCCAAAATATATTTGTTTACCATGTAGTTAATTAATTTTTCTTTTCTTTTTCCCTAAATATGTTATATAAATCCATGTTTTCCCTTTTGATATATGTATATAATCTTTATTTGTTTATCATGTACATTTGTTCATTAATTTAATCATGGGGTTTCAAAAACAAAGTTTTAAGATATCAATGGGATCATCAGAGGACATAAATTGAAGAAGGATAGACAATTCAATGGCCAAACAGACAAGCAATGATCCATGAAATATTACAGATACAATTTTGGAAAACACGAACCCCACTAACAACCGGGATCGAATTAAGGTACTCTGGAAGGATAAATAATTTCTGCTCCACTAGTGGCACCGGTCGTGTTACTCTTGTTAAACATCTGTTGATGAGTCTTGAAAGAGGAATGTAGGACTTGAAAGTGACTGCGACAAACGGAACAGATTCATTGTCATCTGTAACATTCTATTTTTAGCATATTTTCGATTCCTGTCAAATTTGTCTTAATATTCATTTGTAGGTTTAAACTTAATTGAAAATATTCATTAGAATCCGTGTACTTTTGAATAAAAACGTAGATATCACATTTAATGCGCACGACGCATTTTTGGAATAACCTTCATCGGGTACACCCAAGGTCAAAAGACTGGAAAATCAATTCATCTAGAAGAATTGAATAACAGGTAACCAAATGACCTACAGCCTACAGGAATGCCAAAATCGGCTACATATGTCCGAGGAATGGGAACCTTAGTTTTAATAACGATTATGTAACATTATTTCATAACTGTAAATTCTAATGACAAATAATATATCTAATAAGTATATTATACATCTAAGTATATGTTATATGAGGTGAAAGTAATTTAAGTATAATAACTTTTCTTTTAATAAATTTAAAAAAAAACATTCCAATATTTTAAGTATCTTACCATTGTGACATTTTGTGGTTCCATATCCATCTTTATGAAGCCCAGAATAAATCAACGCTAACATCTGATATTGTAATATTGATTTTTCTCCTTAAATCAGATATAACACGTCATGAAATCCCTCATAATTTGAGGATATAATTATGTGAGAAATCACCAATATATATAATATACATGTACATATTTTCAAATATGTCTTTATAAACACGTACACATCTAATTTAGTGCACATGGTGATTTTTCTGTGATAATTTTCAGCAGGTACGCTGATAGTCAATCAATAGGAAAGCCAAATATTAAGTCAGTAAAGTAAAAGGACTAAACAACATCGACTGTAGTTACCTATGTCTGGGGGAAATTGATCTTATTTTTCATGGGAACTGTCAATTTGATATGAAGCTTATTCAAGGGTCCCTGAAAGAGAATAAGTTTTCGTTTGATTCTTTATTTAAGGTTCCATATGTTTGTGACCATTATGTCTGTCATTGCTCAATGATACATTCAGTGCCCACTATATAAAGGGTCCGGGTGGCTCAATGAGCTAGGTAGTTGGATTACCTAACAACTCATACAAGCCTATCACCAATACGGCGTGGGTTCGCGTCCGGCTTTGTAAATTGCAAAAAAGGTGCACTCGACTCGCAACCGCAAGTAATAAAGTTTACCAGTTGCTTGCCCATGGTCTGTGGTTCTCTCCGGGTACTCCGTCTTCTTCCACCACTACAACTGCTAGCCATGATATAACTGAAATATTGCTGAGGGTGGCGTTAAACACAATAAATCAAGTCAATCAAATGAAGACCCACTATATAATATATATTAAGGACACAATATAAGACCAATAAGGCGGCTTTATTCATAAACTTAACTGTTAGATGTAACAAAAGGGGACAATTGAGTTGTAAGATTAATAACAAACTTCTTACCCTTCCGGATCACATGAGTTCACCCCCGGTTTTATTGGGTTCGTGTTACTCGTTCTTTAGCTTTATGGGTATGTTTTATAGATCGTTGTTTGTCCTTTTTCTTTTTGTCATTGCGTTGTCTGTCCTTCTTCGGTTTATCCCCTTTGGTATCTTCAAATTCTTCTTATATAAAATGACAAATGTTCTAATTAATAAACATGGACATTCTCTTACTATAGAAAGACAAGCAAAAATACAATACTCGAATGTGATATTTCATATCAACATGCTCAATAAATAACAATTTTATTTCTTGACATCAACAATATAACATTATATCAATCATATACCGGTAGTTCTTTTGGTCAAATAAAACAATGATTGGCATTCCAAAGCTTTATATCATAATAATTGCTTCCATTTCTCTCCTCTTCATAAAAACAATCATAATTAATTGCTAAATATATGAGTAGATATCTAAAATGTATGAGAAAACAGACCAAAGATTTATAATCCAGATAAATAAAATTACACTAGTGAAAAATAAAATACCAATTAGAGAAAACAGGACAATAAATTACAATCCATAATAAAACTACACTAGTTAAAAATAAATACGTAATAGTTATACACTGAGGTATAGGTGTTTCTGGATTAGAAACCCCGACGTCCGGAGGCCGGAGGGGTTTCTAATCCAGAAACACCGAATACCGAAGTGTATAACTAACTTACTCCCCATGTTATTCTAAATACACGAAATATTCATTACAAAATGTCATAAAAAACAAAAACAATAAACACAGAAACATTAAATTTCATAAATCGATACATTTTTGTGGTTTCCCCATTGGCTACCTTTTCTATAAAGATAGATTGAATGGCTGAGTTGTATTAAGGATTAAACAGTTTGATTGGTTAATAATGAGAGATGTTATTTGATATGTAATTTGATCTTCAGGAATGATAGACGTTATATTAAACTGAACTTTTTGTAGAAAATGAATATTAATCATATTGTCACAAATATTACGCAGAACTGCTAAATATAGTAAGTAAGAATATATGTTGAATATGACAAAGTATTTTTCTACCAATAAACTGTTCAGTTTTAAGTGCGCATTTAACAGGTCAATGTTGTTTATTTTGTTTTGTTTTGTTCTGTTTTTTTTAAAGGCTTGGATCCAGGCAATTTAAAAAGGGGTTTCAGAATAAAAATTAAGATTAATAACAAACTTCTTACCCTTCCGGATCACATGAGTTCACCCCCGGTTTTAGTGGGTTCGTGTTACTCGTTCTTTAGCTTTATGGGTATGTTTTGTAGATCGTTGTTTGTCCTTTTGTCCTTTTTCTTTTTGTCATTGCGTTGTCTGTCCTTCTTCGGTTTATCCCCTTTGGTATCTTCAAAGTCTTCTTATATAAAATGACAAATGTTCTAATTAATAAACATGGACATTCTCTTACTATAGAAAGACAAGCAAAAATACAGTACTCGAATGTGATATTTCATATCAACATGCTCAATAAATAACAATTTTATTTCTTGACATCAACAATATAACATTATATCAATAATATACCGGTAGTTCTTTTGGTCAAATAAAACAATGATTGGCATTCCAAAGCTTTATATCATAATAATTGCTTCCATTTCTCTCCTCTTCATAAAAACAATCATAATTAATTGCTAAATATATGAGTAGATATCTAAAATGTATGAGAAAACAGACCAAAGATTTATAATCCAGGTAAATAAAATTACACTAGTGAAAAATAAAATACCAATCAGAGGAAACAGAAAAATTAATTACAACCCAAATTGGCATATTTTTGAACATATATAACTGCAAAATAACAAAATTATATAATGTGTATTAATAATTATTCTGAATTTGAAATATAAGTGATGTTTGTATCTGATAAATATATAAACCAATCATAGTATTAATACACAAGCCATGTGTTTTAATGTGGTACCTAACACTACAGGGAGATAACTCTTTAAAATCAGTTGAACGTTTTGATCATATGATGTTTGTATGCAGATTTCAAGCATCTCGGTGATCAAAACCACAGAGAGAAATGCTGCTGTGTGGCTAGTGGATCTATAGCTCTGAGTCTGTTGGTTGGAATTTGTTTAGATTTTGATATTTATTACAGTGGATATATTCAAACACACTGCCAAAAAATAAGAAAATTAGATGAGCAGATCAAATTTTACCTGAAGTGTATGGTACCACCTTAAACATGATTTCCATGGTAACAGTTACTCAGATGAGTATAGTCAAACCTATCTTATGTGACCTTCTGGAAGGTCACAAGGGAATATTAAAAAACGTGCATACAAAACAGGTTGTCAGTAAATACATGTTTAATTGCATATGAAATGCACTGACGGGAAATTAAGATTAGCGTCGCATAATACAGGTTATTGCTTAATAGAGGTGACCACTAAAGCAGGGGGCCGTGATCGTATGGTAGTTAGATTTACAACTACATATGCAATCAGTGTTTATCACCACTGATGATGTGAGTTCGAATCTCGATCAGGTCAAAGTGTAAGATAAAGTTTGTCAGTGACTTGCGACAGCTCGGTGGTTTTCTCCGGATCTTCCGGTTTCCTCCACCAATAAAACTGACCAGCACCATACAACTGAAATATTGTTGAAAGTGGCGTTGAACACAATCAAACAAACGAACGAACTAAAGCAGTTTTAACTTTATTGTGTCATCATGTTAATTTGATCATTAATGAGATGCAATTAAATGAGTTCACACTGTATCTGTAATATAATCATGTTGAAGTAAGTTTACAGGAAATAGAGAGATGTAGCGTTATTATAAACGGTTATGATTGAACCTAAAATAGCACTATGCAATGTCATCTTCCGACACGACAGAATATGATCCATTTTTTATACCACAATGTATGATTGATTGATTACTTGACGGAGAAACCGTTGCTATAATATTAAAATCAGCTGTTAGTTCTAAATCAATCGACAAATTAAATTTCTACTTTTTTTTTCTTTTTTTTTTTAACTTTATTAAATTTCTCAAACAATTATTGAGAACAAAATAATAATATTTCAGCGCATCATCAGATTTAACGATTTAGATTAGATATATTTGTTATTGAAATTTACAGTTCCTAAATAATGTAATTATTATTAAAGCTAAGGTTTTCTACCCTCAGACATAGTTGACCTTAGGAGATCCTCCCTCAGACATAGTTGACCTTAGGAGATCCTCCCTCAGACATAGTTGACCTTAGGAGATCCTCCCTCAGACAGAGGTGACCTTAGGAGATTTTGTCTATCCTGTTTAGACCCTTTGGTTTGATTACTCCCAAAACTTTAAATTATTTGGCTTTCCAATCTTTCCATTTTGAACGTACTCTGATGAAGGTTATTGCAGTAACGTACTCTGATGAAGGTTACTGCAGTAACGTACTCTGATGAAGGTTATTCCAGTAACGTACTCTGATGAAGGTTATTGCA
>MJUT01049391.1:40868-52475 GCA_002080005.1 Gigantidas platifrons | reverse complement strand
ATCCGGATTAAGGGGGAACATTTACTACATTGTATATAGCAAAATATCCGGGGAGATGATCAGCTATGGATGGGCGAATGTTTGCTATATAGTAAAGTATCCGGGGGAAGGTTTGCTATGCGGCAGGTTTACTATACGACACCGGAGTAAACGACGTTAAAATTATATACGGCATGAGTAAGCGACGTGAAAGCTATTTATAAATAACTGATTTTTCCCCGTTTTGATTTGTTTATTAATAAATTATGATATAAAAAAATAAACATAAGAAAAACAACATAAATAAAAAAAAAATCAATTGTTGTTTTTTTACATTTATGCAATCATATGTTTTTTCCATCTTTTAAAGTGTGTTATACAGAATAAAATAATAAAAAATTCTTTTATTTGGTTCAAATATATCTGATATAAATATCCCACCACAGCAGTCAAGCATATTAGCCCCAATGGCTCTCCATAACAGGGAATTCCCAGTACATCCAAACGAGGTGAAGGTAAAAAAAAACTGTCAACAATTGATAACTTGAACACAAGGTAAACACTCCTGTTTTAAAAGGATATTATCATTTTTTATTAGTTCATAGCATAATACATTTTATGTTTGTATAAATACGGATTCATTCAAACGATAGGTATCGGATATTATACAAGGAGTGTTTCCGTAAGACCATCGCAACGAGGTAAACCCAGTATATAATAAAACAGGGACTGTATTATTCAATGTATTGTCAGTCAAAAAAATATGGGGTTGGGCTAAAAGTGAAAATCCAGAAATAATGGGCAATCTGGAAAATGTATGTGATAAGCATTATTCAATATAAATCAACACGCCATTAAATACATCAACGCGCCATATATATTCGGAGAAGAAGAAAAAACAAATCTTTTCTTTCCCGAAAAATTTGAAAAATTGCGCGCGAACAAACGTCAACCAAATCATTGTCAGATTCTGGAAAAACAGTGGGATCGTGGCGACTTCTGACAACACTGTAATAAATTATATTGTGTTTCATATACCTGAATCATTTCCTCAAGGTCTTTGGTCACCGGGAACTAGTTGTATTCGTCGAGAATATCGAGCGAGCACATCTCTTGACTTCAGTTCCCATTCTTGAGGGTGACTGCGCATGTCAGGTTATACCGTCTAGTCACTTCCGGAATTCCGAATGGTGAGGTGTTCCGATAGTACTGAATGAAATTATTCTAAAATCCACAAAGTTGCGCCAAGAGAAACCAAAATTACAAGTCATGAACGAGGAAATAAATAAAGCAATTGCTAGAAAGAAAGATGCTTATAGTCTCTTGAAATTTCATGGTCGTCCTAATGACCCAACTAATAATTTAGTAATCGAAAAGAAAATAACAACATACCAGTTTCGGAAAGAATGCCGTATAGAAGTTGCAAAAAGACGATGGTTGGAACGTCAACAACTTAGAAGCAAGAACAACAGACAAAAATATTTTGGCAGTGGCTATTTTGGTGGCTCCGGCAAAATAGCCTCTTAGGTGCTATTTTGCCGGCTCCGGCAAAATAGCCTCCTTAGTGCTATTTTGCCGGCTCCGGTAAAATAGCAATTACTATAGAGATTTGTTATTTTGCCGGTCGTTAACATATTAGTTTTGATATTAAATATATTATTTTTCAATATTTATGATGATAATAATAATAAATTCTATGCAAATTACGGGTGACTGAAGGCTAATTATAATTATTGTAAAATTAAAACAATGCAATAGTCGTATTTTTCCTGCAGGATAAATTTAATACAAGTATATTTTGGTGATCAGTTGCTCTCAGTATAATCAATGTTAGAAATCATTTGAGTTTAAAAATGGAAGGCGACAACCAACTGGAAGATCAGATATTAGACTCCGACCAATTTATTTCTAACATAGTTTTACCAGCTACAATGAAAAAACGTGGAAGACCGAAAGGGATAACGCAGACTGTTATAGGACTTCCGAAAAAACGCGCAAGAAAATATAAATGCGTTCCATTTGACAAAAAACCGTCTCGAGAAACTGATTTGATCATTTTAGAATGGTTTGTGGGTGGCAAATTTTAAAGATATAATTAAACAACTTCAGCGTTGAATGATGGCCTGTTAATAAAGAGGGAACACGTAGAAACCCGTCCTGAAATGGTGTCTAGTTCATGTCTTGACAAACTAGTGAACATAAAGTTGATGAAGAAGTATTGCACAGAAGATGGGTGGTCATCAATTGAAAGTGCTTATTCGGTTAAAGTTCGAAATCATGTGTCAGTCACGTACATACCCGGTATGCAATATTTGCCGATGAAAAAGAGTCAAGTGTTATGTGTAGTTCTTGCCTTGAATGGCAACACCTTACATGTGCAAGACTCTAGCATGCACCGAAGACAAAACATTGGTTCTGTTTTATCTGTAAAGTGTAGTTCTCTTGATAATAACATATGCTGATTATCAAATCTTTTGAAAACCCTAACGTGCGTTACGTATAAATGCTGCACGTATCACAGGGGTAAACATTTACAAAACAAATACTTTATTGTCAAAGTTCTTTTACTTAACATAATTGCACATTTTGGTAAAGATTGTTCTGTTTGAAGTCAATCACTGTGATACGTATGCAACTATATTAAGTTCATATTGACTATCTCTGATAAAAACATTAAATGAGACGGCTCTTTTTTATGGTAAACATTTTAGTATTTTGTTATCGTATCTTTTTAAAAGTATGCTTAGTCTTAATTGAAATATCTCTGAATTTTTAAAATTATGTATCTTAATTGAAATATCTTTAAATTTTTAAACAAGTTATGATGTCCTGAAATATGTATTTTTAAACTTTTGAAATAAAACTAAAATAAACTTTTTTTTTAATAATTCATGTCACACACACTTGTATCTCATTTGATTACGTACGGCAAAATAGCAAATCCCTAGTTAAATCACTATTTTGCCGGAGCCGGCAAAATAGCCACTGCCAAATATTTTCTACAAAATAATCGGTAAGCAAAGAGGGAAACTATCAAGATGTATTGATCATTTAAATGTTGATACTACAACCTATTATAATGAAAACGTAATAGATGGATTTATGACTCATTTTCAAAAACTTGCCAAGAAAGAATCAAATATAGAATTTGACATTGAATATATGAAAAAGGTAGAAAAAGAAGTCAAAGTCATTACAGAAATTTGTAACGAAAAATTAGAGCATCAACCAATTACAATATCAGAAGTGGAAAAGGCAATTTATTCACTCAACAAAAACAAGGCGTCAGATTATTATGGTATAGCAGCTGAAAACATCATATATGGAGGAAAACTTCTTTTAGAACATTTAGTTAAAATATTTAACACAACCTTTGAATCCACTAACATCCCAGACGAACTCAAAATTGGTACTCTCTTTCCGGTATTCTAGAAGAAAGGTGATATAAAAGATGTCAAAAATTACAGAGGAATAACAGTGACGCCAATTTATTCAAAAATCATTGAGAAAATTGTCAAATTACGAGAAAACTCAAAAATTTTGAGGATCCAAAACCCACTACAACGAGGTTTTAGAGAAAATACATCTCCACTGTTATGCGAATTATTTATAGAAGAATTCGAACGAGAGAGTAATGACATGAAATTACCAACATATTTGGCTCTTATTGACAGTAAATCTGCTTTTGATGTTGTAGTTCAAGCAAATCTAATTCGTAGAATATATCATGTCGGATTTTCTCATCAATCAATATTGATAGTTCAAAACCTATACAGAAATGCATCTTCATGTATAAAGTGGAATGGCTGCATATCCACCAACTTTGTTATTGAACAGGGAGTCAGAAAAGGTGGAGCCATTAGCGCTGATCTATATAAAATGTATGTCAATCCGCTATTAAATATTCTCTGCAACACAGAACTAGGAGGACATAGTTGGTAATATCAACTGCTGTGCATCAACGTGTGCTGATGATCTAGCACTTGTCTCTAACAATCCGGTTGAATTACAAATGATGATAGACATAACAGCTGATTTCAGTAGAAGAGATGGATGTATGCTCCAACCGGCTAAAAGTGTTGTGATTCCAATCAATACCTCAAAACCTATAGAAATCGAAAAGGACTTTTGGACCGTTAAAAATAAACCAATGCCGGTTGTCACAAAATCGTCACATATAGGAATACAAAAATGCCAAAATAATTCAGCACAGCTAACAGTAGAAGAAAATATAAAAAAGGCCAGAAGGACTGTATACAGCTTGATGGGTACTGGCTTTCATGGCAGAAATTGTCTAGATCCCGAAACAATAATAAACCTGCTCAAGATATACGTAATACCAATACTAAACTATGGAATGGAAATTCTTATCCCTCCTGGAAAACAACTGGAAACTTTACACCTATATTTCAAAAAGTTAGTAAAACAGCTATTATCTCTACCTAGAAATGTTGCTGATCCGGCTATATACATTTTGAGTGGTCTAATGCCAATTGAAGCACAGATACATGTAAAAGCGCTAACCCTAATTTGGAAATATATCTCGCGCTCCGAAAACCTCAACTGAATGGAGAATTGCTGAACGACAATTGCAAGTGAAATCCTCAAACAGTCATAGTTGGTTCATTGACATCAAGAAGATCTGCCTGAAATATGGCATCATAGACTGTTACAAATATTTACAATCACCACTTACTAAATAAAACACAGTGGAAAGTAATGATAACAAAGATTGTCAATAAATACTGGACTGAAAGAATCAATGAAGAGGCGATAACATACACTACTTTAAAACATATAGCTGGAAGCTATCGTATTGGTCAATTACATCCAATTCTAATCACAAATACAGCCAACCAATATGACATATTAGTCGAATTCCGGTACGCCTAAAGATTGCGACTGGAACCTATATTCTCCAGACAAATAGATGTCAATAAATATGAAGGTTCTCCTACATTTATATGTAAATTTTGTAGTCAAGCTGAAGAGACAGTATTACACTTTTTGATTGAATGTGAATCAGTCTTTATCAAAAGTGAGAGAACATACCTACATGCCATAGTACAACAATGTAGCAAATTAGTACAAATGTCAGAAATTAATATTGAATTAGATTTAGCATGTATTATAGCTAACCCATATAATATCCTAAATTACCATAGTTCAACCCAGAATAGTCAGGGGCGTAGCTACGTAAGGCCCGAGTAGGCACGTGCCTACACTCAAAATTTGGCGTTTTTGTTTTTTAAATAAATAATGTCTGTACGCTCTGCATTCCGAGAATAACCTATTTGAGAATTCCGTACCAAAAATCGTACGGCAATGCTATACTGGTCGGGGAGTAGTTCTCGCCAAGAAGCAATTCTCGCCAACTGTCTCATTTAGCGCGATCCGCGCTCGCGAATTTTCGTCTGATTTTTTCACCATCATTAAAGAACGTCGTACCAATCCTTCGTATTAATTTTTATCGAATTGCATTGTGAAATATCGTTAAAATCGGATAAAAACCCTACTGCACCCCACATTCTGTCATAACATCAACAGGGGGTCACGTATGTTGGTACTCTTAAAATAGAAAAACACATGGTATGATCATCGGAAAATCTAGTGACACCATATTTCCAATATATCTCTACAAATCTTTAAGATCTTTCTAAAAAGTGTCACACTTTGACTTATTACTCATCCCTACAATCCAAAATACTCGCGGTTGCAGAATAAAAAATAGATTCCATGTGGATGCAAATGGCCGCCTGCGCATGCACTGTTTACATCATCAATTACCTTGACCGCTAATTTATACATGGATCCTATATTATCACATTGGGCATAAAACATGGACAAAATATTAAAATTAATTCTAGAAAAACTGGAATTATTACTTTTCATCAATAAAATGAAAATTATCAGGTAAACCACTGTTGAAAAGGATGTATTTTACGGAATGGCGGAGCGGCGTGGGGATGGCATGAGAGCCTTTAAAACAGCGATGAATAATTATAAGAGTTTTCAACAAACTAACGCAAAAACCTGTTAACTTTTTAAGAAAGGATTTTAATTTTCTAAAATGTCGTTTTTGTTTCCTTTTGATGCTTTAGCTTCACAAAAACAATATTTCTGAAAGTTGGCGAGAATTGCTTCTGTTGCGGCCATTTTCTGTTAAAAAACGCAACATCGTAATAATGGATCCCCGATCAGCGTGTGCTCTCCTTTATGAAAATCCATTTCGTAGGTAAATCATTATGGTTCATGCAAAATAATAATGGGGTGAAACAAAGGTTTCTCGACTGTTACTTAAAAATATTGGATAAAAAACGTAAAAAATGGCGAGAACTACTCCCCGACCTTCTTCTTCTTCTTGTGAAATAAATCCCTCCAATGTCCGAAGAACCACTATAAATAGTGTGCTGTGTGTAACGGATAACTGTTATATATACTGTTATTTTGCCGGTTGAATGTAATTTAAAAGCACTATAAAAACGTGTGTCCAACGTGTGTAATGCAAAACAGAATCCTCTCGTTAGTGCCTCTATATTGTGAATTGCTGTTGACAACTGAAATACCATCGGTATGCGTGGACTGGTTACATCAAGTATTAATTGGGTGAAGAGTTCATCATTGTTCACAATGTTTACAGTTACATCATGGTCAATTTCATAAAGCATGGATTTAAGTTCATCTATATAGACTTTCCTTGTGGTCGCAAGATCAGGACATTTTAACAAAAAGTGGATTTTATTTTCGTCTTCCGATCCACATAATGGACAAGATGCAGAAATTTTTCTATTACTAAATTTACTTCTGTTAATTTGCAATACATATACTCCAGTCAGTAATTTTACTTTGATACTTGCTTTCATTATAGATATAATACTGAATCCAGCATTTTTCCAAATATTGTGGATAGTATTCACCTTCAATGATTTTACATCTAAATGTGTTAATGATGATTTGTCTTTTGATCCTTCAATAACTTGCAGTTTCCAGTACTTTTCTAGTTTCTCCTTTATTTGTTTCTTCCATACTAATTTCGAAGGTATATTTTCCATAAGATCAAATATAGACGGTATAACTTACTACAAAAATTTCCACATCAACCCGTTATGTCAGTGCGAATTCGAAAACCGGTTCTTTTCCGTATTTGATTTCAACGTTAACGTTAACTTACGCTTCAATCGTAACTACTCGGCCATTCTCGCTACCCTGCGAATAACCTCGTATGCATTAGGCGTATAAATCGCACTATTTACAAAATCACGTGTAAACTTTTAATAGTCACATGACATCAAAAATGGCTGACAAACAACCATGCCTCTGTTGTGGACAATCAAAAGCGAAATATGTTGGCCTATTCAGTAAAAAATCAGAATTGGAAAATGTAAAGGACAATATACAATTACTATTTGAACAAATACTTGATTTCCAAATTATTCAAAATTCCGTAATATGCGACCACTGCCTTCAAATCACTATCCAACTTCCGAAAATTAAATCCAGAATTTCAAATTTATTTCTCCACTCTTCAAATGCTAATACCACTGTAACTCCGGCGCTTAAAACAAGGAAAAGACCACCAGCAGCAGACCTTAGATTAAAAGTAACACCAACAAGAGAACCTATCATTTCATCCCTTGTCCGCTCGTTTGAGAAATTGAAAACTCCCAGTGGGAGTGAAACAAGAAAAAAGGAGAGATCAGGAATCTCAAGAAGGCGAATAGATTTTGAACATTCATATTCTTTCAATTCACCCATCACAGATGACAATAATGTAGACAGTGAGAATGTTGAGTCCATTTTAAGTGAAAATGTAGATTGGTATGTTTGATTGTTTTCATTTCAAATATTTTATTGATAAATCAATAGGATTGGCTAACAGGCTATGTCTATACAAATCCTCTTCAACAACAAGATGGAACAATTAGAATACAATTTACATAAAAGGTAGAGCAATCTACCCATCATGTATACAGGCAATTCATCTTAATTACCAAGTATAAACACATGTATATTAATAGCAGAATCATTAAAAAAAAGATATTTCATGTTTGATTGTATAGCTACATGTACATAATATTTGCAAAATGGGTAGTTCAGGATGTCGGGATCCAACCCTCTCATACCCCTCCCTCATTATAGTATATATTGTTGGTGATTTTTCAAATACACACATTTAAAAACAATACTGGGGTTCAAAGTCTGGACTGCAGTATTACACACCAGTGAGCTAAGAAGTAATCTATTTGGAGGTTTAATTTATACACATGATATATTAATTTAATCATGTTCATTACAGTCATTTTATCACCAGGGTAAGTATCAAATGAATTACAAATGTATGCTTCCTCTGTGTGTGCACATGTACTCTATGCACTTGGTGATAGTATTTCTTCTAATTTTCTATTTGCATGACTAATGCCTTATAGCTATAGTAATTCCCTTATTTATATTGTCATGACCATGTTGTGTTTTAAAATAAGATGAATAAAATGGATTAGGCGCAGCAGTACACTACAGGCGAGGATATAACTTTCTGTTCTCAATGTTTAGTAATAATTGATCATTACTTGTCTATTCATCATTGGTTTTTTTTTAATCATTAATAGTAGCTGCGGAACCGTAGCCCTTTATGGTCCTTTTTTTTTTGGTGGAGTGCATATGATAGAAGAATGGTAATAATTATTAAGTTTAAAGTAAGGTTGTATGCATTGTGCAACAAATTCAGTCAAAACTTTACATCATATTATTTGAGATTTATAATATGTAGATGTACATAAACAAGGGTTATTGGTGCTGTCTTTTATTTTAAAAGACACCAGGTTCGAGCCCTGGAGACCCTAATTATTTGAATTTTATTTCAAAATATGAATTCAAAACAGACTAATAAAACATAAATTTATATTCATTGATTCTGTCTTAATTGCCTTATTTCAAATGCTTATTCTAAAATGTTCATTTTTTAGCTCGACTTTTCGAAGAAAAAAAGTCGAGCTATTGTTGTCACTCCGGCGTCAGCGTCGGTTAAGTTTTTTGTCAAGAGTCCATTTCTCAAAAACTATCACAAGTATCCATTTGAAACTTGGAATACTTGTTCACTATCAAAAGAGGAACCAATTACAACAAGGCAGATGACCCTATGATTTGTATATCCAGAGTTATCTGCCCTTGTTTTGACATAGTACGTAGAAATTAGGGATATTTTTTTAGTATAATTAAAATTTCTCAATAACTATCAAAGCTATTAACTTGAAACTCAATACACTTGTATAAAGTGTTGACCGCAATCTGGAGTTCGAAATTCAGAATAATCTATTGTTTTTTTCTTGTAAAATCATGGTTTTTTATAGAAAAAGTACATATTTTGAGAATTACACATTTCTCTGAAACTACAAAAGATAGAAACTTAATATTTGGTATGGGTTGAGATTCCAATGTGAAGTAGTGCATTCAACATATTTTATACCCGGGGCTCAGCCCCACCCCACTGGGGAATCTGTATAAAAAGATGTGACTGAGATCCCCACCCTAAACCATATATATTTATGATCAGGGTGACTAGGCAAATTAAATGCATTATAGCTCAGGTCCCAGGGTCATACCCCACCCCCTACCTGAAGTGAACTTTTTAATGGTTGAGATCCCCACCCCTAAACCATATATATTTATGATCAGGGTGAATAGACAAATTAAATGCCCCAAGATTTTGACTTGCAACTCGGCTGTTGCATCTCTGATGCTTCTCTCGATTTTTTTAGTTATTCCCCCTTTTTGAAAAATGCAATTTCTCAATAATTATGTAAATTGCTTGCAGTTTAATATCAGATACGAAAAAGTCGTGCGTCCAGCACCCGTGGGCGGTGCTCTTGTTTTAATTTTAGATTGATTTTATTGTAAATTATATTTTCTTACTTATGAAAAAAGCTTTATGATTAAAAGATTAATGTCAGTACTATTATTGTTTTCTGCTTCAGAGTGAGAGATGATTTCAGCAATTTTGATTTTGAGGAACTAAGATTAAATTCTATACCATTCTTTTTGCAGTGAATATGAAAGCATTTGCTCTGTGATAGATAAGCAACTGACTCAAATTGTGACATCTAAAACATTTCTCATCATGAATGATGTCAGGACATTGCAGGATTCACATGTGTTTGCATCATGTGTTCTGGAGATGAATAATAACTGCAAAGGCTTGCTTCAAGTTAGTTTGAATTATCATAGCTTGAATACATACAACCTTTTTAAATATACATGCATAAGATAATCCATTTAGATGAAGTTTGGAAACTGAAATTTGGATGATAATCAGTGGAAAATACTGAGATGTGGAATAAATGTTCATGAGACAACGATCAAACAAAACAACAAAATACAAAATCTCATTTATAAGGGTAAGAACAAAACTTACGAACACCAAGGCGTTAGTCTGAAGTGAAATGCACAATCAATCATCGACAATTTTACAAAGTTGAAGATTCACTACCGGAATGTCAGCCTACAATGGAATGGTTTCTGATCATGTCTGCAGGAAAGATGGAGGTTGTTTTACATTTCTGAATGTAAAATGGCTATAGTAATTGCTTATAACATACATTTTGATACAACTCTTTTTGCAAATGCTGTATATTAGTATATTTATCTATTTTAATTTACAATAGGTGTTAATCCATGCTTTAGGAAAACATGACTCGGCAGACACGGATTGCAACAATTGCTACTATCTATGGAATGATATTACACAGTAGGAACTTCAGGGCATCAGGCATTCAGAAACTATATTCATCTCTGTTCTTGCGTTATCATGCAGACAATAAGGTATGAAATTATCCTAATTCCCAATAGGTTAAATTGTGACAAATGGATTTATAATGTTACCTCTTCAGGGTAGCGAGAATGGCCGAGTAGTTACGATTGGTCGGAAGCCTTGCCTGTGTTGTTCTGAACTTAAAAGTAAATGTTTTGGTTTAGGTAGCAAAAGGTGTGAAGTTTTGAATGTAAAATCAAATTTGCAGCTGTTATTTAAAGAAAAAATTGACTTTCTGCACATAATTGATTATTTTGTTTGTGATCACTATGTACATTTAATTGGAAAAAAAGTGCTGATATACTTCAGAATCCTGATCTTTTTACTGCATGTGTGCTAGAAATGAACAAACAGTGTCCAGCTTTATTACAAGTTCTTGTTAGTGCTTCGTTTTCAATGTGGTGTGTTTTTTCAGACCATGTTTCACCTGACTGCCTGATTCGAAGCAAGACAGGGGCCCAAGTGGCTCAATGAGTTAGGTCGTTGAATCTAACAACTCATACAAGCCTATGACCAATATGGCATGGGTTCGCGCCTGGCCTTGTAAATTACAAAAAAGGGTGCCCTCGACTCGCAGCCGCAAGTGATAATGTTTACCAGTTGCTTGCTGATGGTCATTGGTTCTCTCCGGGTACTCCGGCTTCCTCCACCACTAAAACTGGTTGCCATGATATAGCTGAAATATTGTTGAAAGTTGCGTTAAAATCCCAAAAATCAAAATCAATGCAAGACTGACACTTAATTAATTTTGTAATTCATAATACAATCTTCAACATTTAGTTTAATGGCAACAATTACTGCAGCATTCATTCACTGGTCCATTG
>MJUT01049391.1:11829-40652 GCA_002080005.1 Gigantidas platifrons | reverse complement strand
ATACTTGGGGCATCGAGACCCATTCCAAGTGCCACAGTGGCCAAAGTCAATCGTATTTTCGGCACTTCTCTTTTTAATTCTGAAATGATGTGCTGTTTCATTGCTTGAATGTAGTCTTTGTGGTATTATGCAAAGATCCTATTTTCTGGTATTGCCTCCCCTACAAACTGTTGATCTTTTAATTCATAATTTAGGAACTGGTAGAAATAACCTAGGGCTTCTAAACTTTCAACATAAACTATAGTGACAGGAAAATCAGTCCACTTTGTTTTTAATTCATTTGAAAGAGGCTCTATTATGTCATTGTATTTATCATATTTCTTAATATTAGGTAGCCGAGTTTTCACTTCAATGAAGATATTTGGTCTGTCAGGATTCATTTGTACAATAACTGGGGAATTATATTGTAATACATTTCCAAGCATATGTATAGACTTTGGTGTGGCTGTTGCTGTTACTGCCATGTCAAGTCACCAAGGTGTTTAAATTTAGGTCTAAAATCTTCTCCCCTGCAAAAATTAAACAAAGTCATTCAATTCATCAGCCATGGTATAGATCAGTACTGAACAATTACTAGAGCAAGTCGAAAATGGCGTTGTCGGAAGGACCCCACAATTTGGACCCTGAAACTCGGGGGCATAGGTGAATTGAAATGAGTATGGATACAAATTATGGTTGACACACTAATGTGTTGGACACAGTAATTTTTTTGACACTATATAAATAACACATAGCTGAGAGGGTGGTAGAGCAGATTGTTACCCGGAGAAATTCATTGTCAACCGAGGCGAAGGGGTAACAATCTGCTCTACCACCCTCTCAGCGCCTCGGTTGACAATGAATTTTTCGGGGTAACAATCTGCTCTACCACCCTCTCAGCTATGTGTTATTTGTTTTATTATACTGAATGTTTTTTTTTCCTGGTTTCATTCTTTTTTTTATGATTTTGATGCCCTGAATTTCAATTGCTGTTGTCTTTAAATGTGTTAAACTGTGATATTGATTATGTGTAATAAATAAGATTACACACAATTTTTGTATTTGTTAATATTTTTCTGCCATTTTGGTGTATGTTTTATACAGATGGGTGTTCTTAAATGAAAAGTGAACAATTTTGTCAGCTATGCCATGTGATAGACTAAATTATCACCCTCTGCCATATGATAGACTAAATTATCACTTTCTGCCATGTGATAGTATACAGTTATTTAATGGGAGTGCAGGCAATAGATCAAAATATTTTTCCCGAGGTATTGGGAAAGACCAAAGTGTTTTATCGCCCGAGGTCAACGAGAAAATGAGGAAACAAAAAAAATAGATTTTTTTTTCTTCAAAAAATGATCTAAAATGACGGAAAGGTAATGAAACATTATCATTTAATCGAATACATAAACATAACACAGGTGCTTGTGGACAGGACACAGCACCCCCCCCCCCCCTTTTTCTTGTTTTTGTTTTTTTGTTTTTTGTTTTTTTTTCAATTCCATGGCTTAGACATATCAGTCAGTCGACTGATGCAATCAGAAAACGGCATCTCCATATACATATCAGTTGACTTATACAATCAGAAAACGACATAGTATTGCTGTTTTACATATTTCTAAGCCATGGAATTGAAGAAAAAAAAAAACATGAAAAAAGGGGGGGTGCTGTGTCCTGTCCACAAGCACCTGTGAATACGATACGGATGAAACTGATAACATTAATGATCAATAATCAACAAGACGTTCCGATAGATGAAATGTGGATTTTGACTTCACGTTTCGACTTCGTTATATAAATTTAGGGTTCAACGTTTACGATTTTTATTAAAAATGAACAAAACTTTTTATTTAACCTTTTTTCATAGGGAGATTTATTTCTCCGGTGGGAGAAAGGAGAAGAGCCTAGAGGGGTGGGAGAAAAGAGGAGAGGAGTAGGAGAAAGGAGAAGACTACCCCCTGTCCTCCCCCACATTGAACTATTAACATTTTCAACGGACAATATTTAGAAACTTTGTGGATTAGAACTAAAGGATATTTTAATTCCACAGGAATTCAATTTCATAGGAAAGGAAAAGGACATTTATTCCAAGGAATTAAACTATGAACATTCAGGCCAGTTGTTAACTTTATAAATTAGAGTTTGTAATTGTATATTATTAAGTAAATTTTGTTATTATATTAATTTATTGTTGATTGTATCTTTCTGTTACAAGAATATTCTAGAAAAAACCTTACCCAACAACATGTACACATCAATGTAGAGGAAAACATGAACATTACTGTGTAAGTTTGCTATAAATATAATTAAATATTGGACACCCATATGATATAACCAAGGCATGTTAGTACAGTTTTACATTATTATCTAAAAATACATGTCGTCCATGTTGTGTTCGAATTCCCTATTATTATGTGCTACAAAAAAGGGGGAGGTTTGGGTCCATAAAACTAGTTAAACCCGCCACTTTTTGTCTAATTGCCTGAACCAAATCAGGAAAGTGAGTGGTATTATATTTGCATTTAGAGGTATCGATTTTCCCCTCTTTCTACAATTTTGATAATTGATTTTGGAATTGTGGTATTTTTTTGCTTCCATTTTATAACAACATACTAATAGGTTGATTGGTTCTTTAGAATAAAATGTATATCATTAAGCTTCACAATAAAACACACATAGTGGTGATAATAATCTAATTAACTGACAATTGGCTGTTCAAATTAACGGCTTGTTTGATGGCCATGATGACTCGGCCTAATCTTGGGTATTATGTTCTTTTTGTCCATAACAGTTATTATCTTGCTGCTAAATGATACATCTAATTGCAAGAAAATGTGTGTTTTTTTTATAATTTTCTTTGTGTTGAAGCGATACTCATATTGTTAAGGAAAGTTTGAAGATAATTAAAGGAGAACTCAGAAGCTGTAATCAAAGGACAGACAATGCAATGGCCAAAAAAAACACAAAAGAACAAACAACGATCTACAAAACATTACACATAAAACTAAAGATCAAGTAACATGAGCCTCACTAAAAACCGGGGGTGAACTCATGTGCTCTGGAAAGTCTGAACAGTTCCTGCTCCACTAGTGGCAGTCGTCGTTCTCAAATTTGAAATATATCCACAAGTAATTAATATTAACTCACTAAATATGCTTTATCTTATGAAAATTGGGACATCCTGCCAAAAACTACAACTGAATGCATATTAAATTTGCAAATGTAAAAGTACATATCTCAAGATCCAGAGCTTGTGATACCTATCATAATTTACTTGATAGAAGGTTACTGCTAACAAGAGAGCTACTGAACCAAAGGTTTCTTGTGCTTCATTTTAAAATCGTCACTTCGAATGTTTTATGGTCGCAACCATGCATATGATGGTTAATCATTACGAAATATATGGATAACAAATGACCACAGATATGTTTTGATTGTCATAGTCACAATCCGGTTCTTTCATCATTCATGACTTGCGACCTTGTTTTTAGCAAGAGTAACATGACGGGTGCAACATGTGGAGCAGGAACTGCTAAAATATAATCCTTCCAGATCACCTGAGTTTATCACCGGTTTTATTGCGATTCGAGTTGCTAAATCTATTGCTTTCTGTGAAGTGTTTTGCCAAACATTGTTTGCCCTTTTGTTTTTTACCTTTGGCCATTGTCTGTCCTTTCATTTATGCCTTCTGAATACCCCCTTTGATATCTTCAAACTTTTCTAGTATTTGACATCCAAACGACCACAAACATAAATGAGCTAACTAGCTATATATATATATATATAGCTATGATCAATAAATGTCGGGGGCCTGGGTGGCTCAATGAGTTAGGTCGCTGGATCTAACAACTCATACAAGCCTATCACCAATACGGCATGGGTTCGCGCCCGGCTTTGTAAATTACAAAAAAAGGTGCACTCGACTCGCAGCCGCAAGTGATAAAGTTTACCAGTTGCTTGCCCATGGTCGGTGGTTCTCTCCGGGTACTCCGGCTTCCTCCACCACTAAAACTGGTCGCCATGATATAGCTGAAATATTGTTGAAAGTGGCATTAAACAACAAAAATCAATCAATCAATCAATAAATGTCTGAATTTAAATCAATCAAGGGGCTGTTGTGATCGTATGGTAGTAGGAGTTTCAACTTTCTGTGCAATCAGCACCTATCACCACTAAAGCTGTGAGTTCAAGTCTCGCTCATCGGGAAGAGTACTTGTTACAACATTATGTGATTAAGTTTGTCAGTGACTTGTGGCAGGTCTGTGATTTTTTCCAGGTACTCCGGTTTCCTCCACCAATAAAACTGATAGCCAAGATATAACTGAAATACTGTTGAAAGTGGCATTAAACACCATAACCCTAACTCTAAATCAATCAAAATAAGTTTCAACGTAAAGACAGATTTTCAAAATCTTGTCCATTTAAGTAAATAACATATTCAAGTTGTACCCACTCACTTGTGTAATAGTTAGCCTGCTCATCTTGTGTGATTCCTGGTAATACTTAACCAAACTATAAAGTTGATATTAACTCTTTCTCTGCTAATAGGCACTAAGAACAACAATCTAATTTAAATCAGATGTTTGTTGTATCTTTCTGTATTTTTTTTCTTTTGCGATACACCAACAACATATTAAATGTGTTTTACTTCAACAAATTTTGAAACGTTAAATACAAATTCCACATCAACTGTAGAATCTCTGTTCTTCAAATTATACGTTTTCATATTTTGTATTTGCAGTTTATTCATGCACATTGTATTTCTTATATAATTGGTCATTCTTTGGGTATGAGGACGAAAATCATACTCAAAATTTATGGCTGTAAGTCCTGGGTGAAAGGTTAGATTGAATTGAGTAATGTGTGAATAGATCATAGTGTATTTTACATATGATTGTTATTAGGTTGTCCGTTCTTTATATACCACATCGGTGGTGTAATGGTTAGCGTGCTATCCTCGAATGCGGTAGATCGTGCCGGGGTTTGAGTCCCAATCAGGTCAAACCAAAGACTATAAAATTGGTATTTGTTGCTTCTCTGCTAAGCAAGCAGCATTAAGGAGAAAGAGTACAGACTGGTTGGCTCGGAATCGGGATTATGTGTCCAAGGGGTGACATGTCTACCCACGGACTGTTGTTTCAGTGATCTAGCACTATAAAAATCCAGCTAAGGGTATTGATCTAGTATAAAGTGGACCTCATCATCATCTCATTCAAAATTATCTTGTTCTCACGATGATATAGTTGAAAAGTTGGCGTCAAACAACAATCACTCACTCACTCCTGTTCTTCATAATATAAAACATTACACTGCGAACAATTGTTTATAAAGTACATTTATTTGACCTACAAATTCAGAGCAACTAAGGTTTATCTCCCTGAGGCATAAATAGTCTTAAATCAGTTCGACTAGAGTTTGAGCATTTTGGCATTCCAATTCTTCCATGTCGAACAGCACTGAAGATGTTGAATACAGAGAAAAGCACATCTCTCAAGCTAAATAAATATTGTTTTCAATGATTTCCATCTTAACATTAGCTAGTGCAAGTTTACTATTCATACTTCAAAAATCATCCAGTCTGAACACTTTATCAAGTTTTTCTAGCATAAGAACAAAAAAAATACTTGAAAGTAAGGCCAGGGGTGTGTTCAACATCGTAGCTGGTAGGTTGAGCTATGTAGAAAAATCCTATTAAACGGAAAGCTAGCCTAGCCGCTACATAGCTCTAGCTAGCTTAAAAAATGTCTGCTAGCTTTTGAATCCAAGATGGCAGCTAAAACTATATTTAATTTCATAAGGTAAATATAGTGGCATTGCAGGAAGTGCCAGCACTTTGATGATAATTTATTAAAGTAAATAGACAAATGTGATTAGCTAAAATGTTCCAAGAAATTATTCTATATGAGTGGTGTCATATTTGCTAGCACTGCTACGTAGCTAATCGTTCAATAACGTCATGGCTATTTTACCTTGCAGCTAGGCTAGCTGCTATGATATTGAATGCAACCCTGGTGTTTATTCTTGTCATCAAGAGAAGAATGATTATGCCTTCTTTTGTTTTCTTCCTTTATTGTATGTTTGTTATTGCTTGGGTGGGTTTTTTCCCCACGATTTTTTTCTTCTATCTATTAGTACTTTCCATCAACATGGAAATATAATTCATTAGTTTTGTCTCTACTACTATTACAACTACATAGATGACTCCTGAAAAATAGACATTACAAAATTAAGAAGGATATATGACTTCACTATCATAAAGATTGCTGATATATTATACAATTATTGACTTTGGAATAGGTTGCTATCTGAATTTATCAACCTTAAACAAATGTAACATTCATCAAGCCGCAGGTGAGGTGAATATACATTTTCAAAGGTTAACTAGAACTGTGAGTGACCTCACTGAGTGATACCCCCCGCTTGCAGTTTAGTAGGAGTTGCGCTTACAAGGTACATGCCCCTCCTCCTTTTCGTGAAAGTATAAGTTGAACTATCTCCCCTTTTAAATTTTGGACAGCAACCATATTCCTTCATGCACATCTGCAGGTAGTGTACTACAAGTGTGTAAAGTTTCATAAAAATCCAATATGCCGTTTAGGAGGGGTTGCGCTTACAAGGTACATGCCCCCCACCTCTCTTTCGTGAAAGTATAAGTTGAATTATCTCCCCTTTTAAATTTTGGACAGCAACCATATTCCTTCATGCACATCTGCAGGTAGTGTACTACAAGTGTGTAAAGTTTCATAAAAATCCAATAAGCCGTTTAGGAGGAGTTGTGCTGACAAGGTACATGCACCCCCCCCTTTTTCGTGAAAGTATAAGTTGAATTATCTTCCCTTTTAAACTTTGGACTGCAACCATATTCCTTCATGCACATCTGCAGGTAGTGTACTACAAGTGTGTAAAGTTTCATAAAAATCCAATATGCCGTTTAGGAGGGGTTGCGCTTACAAGGTACATGCCCCCCACCCCCTTTCGTGAAAGTATAAGTTGAATTATCTCCCCTTTTAAATTTTGGACAGCAACCATATTCCTTCATGCACATCTGCAGGTAGTGTACTACAAGTGTGTAAAGTTTCATAAAAATCCAATAAGCCGTTTAGGAGGAGTTGTGCTGACAAGGTACATGCACCCCCCCCCTTTTTCGTGAAAGTATAAGTTGAATTATCTCCCCTTTTAAACTTTGGACAGCAACCATATTCCTTCATGCACATCTGCAGGTAGTGTACTACAAGTGTGTAAAGTTTCATAAAAATCCAATCAGCCGTTTAGGAGGAGTTGCGCTGACAAGGTACATGCCCCCCCTCTTTTTCGTGAAAGTATAAGTTGAACTATCTCCTCTTCCAAATTTTGGAAAGCGACCATATTTCTTCATGCACATCTGCAGGTAGTATATTACAAATGCATAAAGTTTCACAAAAATCCAATAAGCCGTTTAGGAGGAGTTGCGCTTACAAGGTACATGGACGGACAGGGTGATTCCTATATACCCACCCAAACTTTGTTTGCGGGGGGTATAATAAACCAGATAGAAACCTATTCCAAATTCAATGATTGTATTATTTCATGAAAATGTGTTATTGTTATCTACTAACATTCGTCCAATATTTTGAGCATTTTTTCTTGATTCAGCAGCAAAACAAATGCTTAAAATAATCTCATTGGTTATTGAACAATGAAAGAACGAATTTGATAGGATATGCGGTTTAACCCCATCAATTTGTATTCCTTGTTATGGTGATATCACTCTCCGGTCACCAGTCAGGATTCATATTTAGCCGAGGAGGTGATATCGCAAGTACTCAAAACCTCTTAATCAGTTTTAAGCCAATCATATTTCAAGCTATATTACAGACAAGTAATAATTTTTTTTATCCCTTTTGACACACCTTACTGGTACTTACATGTACTAACATTTTATGATATGCTTAGTTTAAGATATGGACATTTTGATTTTGATATTACATTTTCCTGTACTTGTATTTCATCATTGTCTCCGTTATATTGCACTTGAGGAAGAATCCTTTTTGCCTGGAAAAACAGCATCGGTGGTGTATTGGTTAGCATGTTTGCCTTGAGTGCGGTAGATCGTGGGTTCGAGCCACGATCGGGTCAAACCAAAGACTATAAAATTGGTATTTGCTGCTTCTGAGCTAACTATGCAGCATTAAGGAGAAAGAGCAAAGACTGGTTGGCTAACAATCAGGATAACGTGAAAGAGTGGGGCGACATGCATATCCACGGACTGTTGTTTCAGTGAACTAGCACTATAAATCCAACTTAAAGCGTGTTGGTCTAGTACGAGCGAACCTCATCATCATTTCATTGAAAATTAAGCTGTTCTCCCAATGATATAGCTGAAAAATTGCTGAGTTGGCATTTAACAACAATCACCCGCTCACTTACTCAGCCTAGAAAAATGTAGATGTGTCTACATAACACATGACCTACATGATCACAAAACATATTAAGATGAGAATTGTATCAGCAGGTGCCCTGATACAGTATCTGTCTGCTGGTGAACAACTTTTGACATAATGCTAAATGAGGACTTACGTTAGTGCAATACTGCTAATGTCTTTATTTTGCTGATAATCTTTGTGTATCTCCCCTGCTAACTTCTGAAAATCTACATTTACAGGAACGTCTAGTTCATTTCCTGTAAAAACATGTGTTAAAAACATTAGTATAGTTAAACTATGAATGGAAATCAACCAAACAACACACAGATAAACGTTAGAGAATACCGAATGGCCAATTAAAAATGGACAATCCAGAGAAACTAGCAACATAGTGTACACAAGATGAAGAAAAACAAAACAAAAACACAACACAATATGTGTTCAACACCAATATACACAAATAACGTAAATAAGACATGAGCCCTCCTACCACTTTTAAACCAGTTACAACAATAGTGTATTACCCATTTGTTAGCTGTTCATATTTACAAGGATAAGATACTATATCAGTTAAAATTAAACACGTATTTTGTTGTAGCAATTGTACAAATACAATATACTGGGAAACCTGTCTAAACCAAACCCTGAGTAAACCGAAAACCTGCCTAAATCAGACAGACTTTACAGTCTAATCTACTAAATGTCTCTGTAATTTGAACCTGTCTACACCAAACACCTGTCTAAACTGAACAATTTCTTCAGTTCCAAAGGGGCTCGGTATAGACAGGTTTTACTGTATAACGATATAGTAAAAAAGACTCATTTGTTTTCTACTGACAGAAGGTCAAACAGAGTGACAATGTTTGACAAACTTTTAGCTGTCTGTTTGGTTTATATGCATACAATCTCATGTAATATGCACAAATGTGTATAATAAAATGGAAAATAAAAATTACCACACTGTCGAAACAATTCCAAAATCAAAAACAAAAATCTTAGAAAGAGGTAAAATAATGGATCATAATATTCATCTCTGGTGCACATGTGACAATTATCTTGCTTTAAATATAAAAGTTGAACTGCATTGCATTCATGAACACTGTTTAATAGTCATTTTTTTAAAACATATTATACCCATCCTTATAATATGGTGATAGGCAAGTATGTGAAGCTTCAATCTGGATCCAATTTTAAAAAGAGGGGCCCAGATGGCTCAATGAGTTAGGTTGTTGGATCTAACAGCTCATGCAAGCCTATCACCAATATGGCGTGGGTTCGCTCCCCAGCTTTGTAAATTACAAAAAAAAAGTGCACTCGACTCCCAGCCGCACGTGATAAAAGTTTACCAGTTGCTTGTCCGGCGTCGTTGGTTCTCTCCGGGTACTCCGGCTTCCTCCACCACTAAAACTGGTCGCCATGATATAGCTGAAATATTGCTGAAAGTGGCGTTAAAACACCCAAAAAAAAATCAAAACCAACTTAAAAAGGGTCACTGAGATTTGGTTAATTCCATTTTTCTATAATAAGCTATAAGTTCATTATACAGATATACGTTCACGCCCAGCTGACTCTGATTTCCTCCATTATTAAATGTGGTTGTAGCAATATTGCTAAATAAATAGTGAATGTTACGTACAATAAATGTGCAAGTCAACCAACAGGTACATTTGTAAATAGCGACATTAATTATTTGTCACCACAAAATGGACATATTCCTACTAGATTAGCAAAATACATGTACATGCAAACCTGTATTAAGAGGTCACCTTTGGGACAAATAAAAAGTGGTCATTTAAGACAGGTGACCTTTTAAAATAGGTTTAATTCATATGAGAGGACAAGGAAAATGTGACCTTTTAATACAGGTGACTGCTTAATAGAGGTGATCACATGGGCAGGTTTGACTGTACGTGAATCTTCATATCTACCATATCTTCCAATGAATTAAAAGTTTAATCTCTTAGTAGTTGGTTATTATATATGTTAATATCTAAAGAACAGAATCTTACCTTTAATTTTATGACTAAAAGTGTCATATTTTATATAACTTTTATTTTCCATAAAACCCTGAAATGAATTTAAAAAAAAACAATTTCTCACTATATAACATATACTTGACTCTTCCTGGGGTTAAAGTAAGGGAAAATATACACATCAAAGATATTTCTATTTTTATTAAATATTTGTACATAAAAACTGTAATTCATAGTCTGTCATGGGTTGCTGAGTGGTTAAGGTCATTCAATTCTGACAACAAGCCTAACACTTCTGATGTGTGTTCGTGTCCTGATACCTATTACAAGTGTTGAGATTTCTAGACACCTAATCATGGCGACTGTTTCATCGGTCAGGTCGATATAACTGTCCATGTTTTGCTAAGCCATTGAGTCTAGTAGTAATGGTAGTTATCATAATACCTTCAAAAATGGCTGAAAGTGACAGCACACCAAGAACCGAACACAATCATAGTTTGTCAACAAATATTAACTCAATATTTTTATTAAAAGGAAACCATCCATTCTAATATGACAATTGTATTTTAATGTCTTGCCTTCGCCATTTGCATAGAGAAATTAGAAATTGGAAATTTGAAGCAAAACTGATAGTCCTATACCCTGGACGTACTATTCAAGCCTTTCAATAAGGGGCGATATCAGGTATTTGTACACATTTAAAATGGTATTTGGTATCTTCTGTTTTTAAAGATTGTTGCATAGGATATTAATGAAAATGTTCAAATTTTAACACAAGAGTACAGCCTTGTAAATAGTGAAGTACTGGTACACTTGACAAATATGGAAAGTCCTAACTATTGTATCCGTAAGTCATACACTAAACCAGTGATGTAATCCATTCTTATATGACAATAGTATTTCATCATCTTGCCTTCACAATTTGCATAGAGAAATTAACAAGGGCAACGCAAAGCATGGCATGTCCCCTCTCCTAACAACTTGATCCGGTGACCTTGACCTTTGACCTTGAAAATCGATAGGGTTCCAGATTCTCTTCAGGACAAAGTATGTACCAAGTTTGGTCAAAATCCATAGAAGGATGTTAATTCTAGAGTGTTCACAAGGATGTTACGGAAGGACGGATGGACGGAAGGAAGGAAGGAATGAAAAACGGTAGCGTTACAATATCCCTTCGCAACTTCACTGGAGAGGGGATAACAATTGGAAATTTGAAGCGAAACAGAGTCCTATATCCTGGTTGTACTATTAGTAACCAAGGTAAGTGCACAGGTACGTGTGGACAGGACCCTATGTCCCCTCCCCCCTTTTTTTTTTTTAACATCGATTTTTTTTCATATAAACAACATTTTGCAACTTTGTATGTATCACTGTATGACATATATACAATAAATTCAATCAAACAGTAGTTTCTATCCATGCCGGGTTTCTGACATAATATAAGAGAGAAGGTAAGTCACTTCGGTTTGTTTACATTGGGGTACCTGTTGGCGATTCATCTTAAATTTACTGAATAAAAAAGGCCTACCTGTCTGGAAATTGGCTTTTTCTGCCTCTATATATATTTTTCTCCCTGAAAACGCACATCAATATTTTTTTACAGCAGCTGACAACTCTCCTTGGAACACTTCTGTGTGGTCATTTGATACGGTAAAACGCGAGAGTTCCGGATAAACAGTTCGGGAATATTTTGGTGCCAGATTTAATTTACCCGGAACTCTCGCGTTTTACCGTATCAAATGACCACATAGATGGCGCTAGTAACGACACTTCCGTAGCTTAGAACTTGGTTTTCAAAAATGTCGTCTTAAAATCGCAAATCGCGAGGGAAAAGTGTTCCAAGGAGAGTTGTCAGCTGCTGTAAAAAAATATTGATGTGTGTTTTCAGGGAGAAAAATATATATAGAGGCGGAAAAAGCAAATTTCCAGACAGGTAGGCCTTTTTTATTCAGTAAATTTAAGATGAATCGCCAACAGGTACCCCAATGTAAACAAACCGAAGTGACTTACCTTCTCTCTTATATTATGCCAGAAACCCGGCATGGATAGAAACTACTGTTTGATTGAATTTATTGTATATATGTCATACAGTGATACATACAAAGTTGCAAAATGTTGTTTATAAGAAAAAAATGGATGCTAAAAAAAAAAAAAAAAAAGGGGGGGACATAGGGTCCTGTCCACACGTACCTGTGGGTAAGTGGTGTAATCCTATTTTATTTTTATATTACATGTTTTTTTTCTCCCATTATTACCTCATCAAGATGTTCTTCAACACTTTCTCTTACATAAAACTCAAGATCAGCTAGTTGAGGGAGGGCATGCTTCCACTAAAACAAGAAAAGATTCATGAGTAATTAAATCAAATGTTTTTATCAATCTTTTTCTTTTAAATCATGTATTATATTTCTTAAATATAAAATAGTGATGTCATATTTAACAAGCTGAATTAACATTGTAAATGTCACTCTATAAATCATGGGGTCAGATCATTGACAATTAAAAATATTCAGTCATCTCTGTGAAAGCTGAAATACTCTTCTGTATTCATTCACATTAACATCATCTCTGTGAAAGCTGAAATACTCTTCTGTTCTCATTCACATTAACATCATCTCTGTGAAAGCTGAAATACTCTTCTGTGTTCATTCACATTAACATCATCTCTGTGAAAGCTGAAATACTCTTCTGTGTTCATTCACATTAACATCATCTCTGTGAAAGCTGAAATACTCTTCTGTGCTCATTCACATTAACATCATCTCTGTGAAAGCTGAAATACTCTTCTGCGTTCATTCACATTAACAAATACCATTTGGAAACCAGAGGCTCCCATTTGCCAGTAATTCCTCCCCTTGTTTTTCAACTTGACTTCTAAACTTATAGAAAAAGTACAAAGACATGCTACATATTGCCTCCCTAAACACCACTTTCAAGTAGAAATGCTTGTTTATTTTTTTCATGTTGTGTACATAGCTGAAATGCCTACAAATTGGCATACATAACATAAAACAGGTATCAACCAAAACAGACATCAATTTATCTATTTTACACCACTTTCTACAATATTTCAGTTGTATCGTAGCGGTCAGTTTTATTGGTAGAGGAAACCGGACAACCAGGAGAAAACCACCGTCTTGTTGCAAGTCACTGACAAACTTTATCACATAATGTTGTATCAAGTACATCTCGCCTGAGTGCGATTTGAACTCACAACATTAGTGATGATAGGCATTGATTGCATAGGTAGTTATAAATACAACTACCATACGATCACGACCAAGACGGCCCCCGTCAACTTTAGATATAATGATTAAATGGTAGCAGCAGCTCAACTCACCAATGAATGAATGACAGATTTATCTTCCCTAAGACTATTATCTATTATCAACATCAGTGATAAATCACTCGACTGACTTGAAGATTGACCTTGCACATACAAGGTCATTTCACATAAGTTGTCCTGACCTGGATGCCAGTACTGTTCAACATTGACTTCCACCTCTGAACTATGACTTGACAACTGTCCAATACTAGACTGCAATGAAAACGTTCCAGAATTTTTCAATGTATTTTGTAAAGAACTGTTGTTTGATGTGTCTGCATTATTTTCTGTTGACCGAGAAAGTTTTGACATTTTTCTACCGGAAGAATCAAAACTAGTTCTTTTAGGAAACAGACTATATTCTGATGATGACTCGTCTGCAGATGATTGAAAGACAAATCTTTCTTTTCGTCTACTTGTAGAAGGTGATGCAATATCTGAGAGGGATCCGTCCCCTACACTTGATTCTTCTGAAACTTCACCTGCTGTTGATGATTCCAGGAGTTTATCGGACCCATCGGGTGACAGTTCATTTGGAGATATGACATTTTCATTCAAATTATCAGACCTATCCTGTGATAGTTCTTGTGGGGATATGACATTTTCATTCACATTTTGATTTGATATTTCATCTATTTTAAATTCTGGCATATAATCGTCAGGTATACATTCAGTTGAACTGCTCATTTGTTTATCGACAACATTAACATCACAATTATCGTCATCTCTAACGTCCTTGACATTGTCAAGTGCCATGTTCTGATTTTCCTTACAATCAGCATTGGAATTTTCTTCAAGGTCATTGGTTGAACTTTGTATATTGTGATCACAGTCATTAAAATGCTTGATATCACACTGAGGTAAATCCTTCGTTTTAGCCTTTTCACATCCACAACTGCATTCACGTAAATAATCAACTTTGACCTCATCACCACCATCAAAATTAGATGCATCAACTAAATTAGTATCATGATCCTGTGGTGTTTCCTCTATAGAAGCTAACGACATATCTGAATTTACCCTAAAATTAATTCCATCAAGGTTTTTCATGTCCCTTTCATCGGGAGTAATTTTAATAAAAGGAAGATTGTCAACATTGATGCTGTTTTTGATATTTTTTACACAAGTTGATGTATCACAGTTTTTAATTAACGTCCGTGAATTTATTTCTCCTGAAGATATATTTTCAGTATTTAATACAGAATCGTGAATGGATGTTTCATTTTCCTGCAAATCAGTTCTTTCTATCGCATGACAAGGCTTTTGTATAATTTCCGATTCACTCTTTTCAGTCACATGACTCCGAACTTGTACACTAATATCAGTAGGGCTTTCATGTACTTCGGCTTCAACAATATGTTGTTGTTGATCATCTTTTTGATTTATACTTGCTATATTCCCCTGATTTCTTATTATAACATGTCCGTCAGATATATCAATAATATGGTCTCGCTTTTCAACAAGATTTTTTAAATGGCAGTTATTTTGATTGGTATAACCGTTTTCATTTTCCTCCAAGTCACTAATGGTCTCAACGATATCATCCTTTTTAATACCTGACAATTTCCGGGATTCTATTTCGGGAGATTCAGACTGATCTGAATGTACAGTCCAACTTAACTTTGCCTGCAATGTTTTTTCCACTTCGTTACGTGAAGTTCCTAAATGAGGTGACAACACATGTTTTGTGGGACTTGAGAGTTTCCCTTTCATCATCGGGCAGTTTTCAGTATTATTTGTATCAGGGACAGACATTTTGTTCTTTGAATGATCGTGCCAAACAAACTTTGATGATTGATTATGTCTCACTAAAGGTTTGAACGTTTTATCAATAGCCTTCATTTCATCTAGTGTAAGGTAAATTGTGATCAAACGAATGCTTCTGGAAATACCAAAATCTGAAATAGTAATTAAATTATAAAAAATAAAGATAAGCCACTATTGATATGTTCAATTAATTCAGTTGATAGTCACTTCTTCAAGAATTCAGAGTGTAATATTAATGTTGATATCAGACATACAGCTGTGGAACAAAGCAAGATCAAGTGCAATTATTTCAAATATTATCCTAGTATTATTTACTGGCTTAATTCTCCCTCTATTATATTTTATATGTGCATAAAATACATGCATTATCTCTCTATAAATATTTACTGAATACATTTCCCATATTCAGAGAGGTGAAAATCATTAAGTTAGGGCTAGTGTTATGGTTTTTAACACCACTTTCAACAATACTTCAGTTATATCATGGCGGTCAGTTTTAGTGGTGGAGAAAACCAGGCTACCCGGAGAAAACCACTGACCTGCCACAAGTCACTGACAACATTTATCACATAATGTTGTATCGAGTACACCTTGCCATGAACGGGATTCAAACTCACAACTTTAATGGTGATAGGCATTGATTGCACAGGTAGTTGTAAATACAATTACCATACAATCATGACAATGATATCAGACATAGCATTGTAGCTCCAAACAAGAACAAGTTCAATTCTTTCAAATATTATGAGAGTGTCAATCACTGACAGAATTCTCCTTTCTATTCTATATGCCGGGTGGCTCAATGAGTTAAAGGTCGTTGGGTTTAACAACTCATACAAGCCTATCACCAATACGGCGTGGGTTCGCACACGGCTTTGTAAATTACAAACTAGAGGCTCCTAGGAGCCTGTAATCACTCACCTGGATCAAAGCTGCTTTCAATAACAACGCAACTGCACTGTGGTGGCCATCTTGGTGGGAGAGCGTGACTGCCGGACACAATTTGGAAAAGGACCATCGAATGACTATTCCATCAAAGTTTGGTTCTAATTGAGCTACTGGTTACAGACAAGATGGTTTTTATGTGAATTTCCCATAGGGTCCTATGTTAAACTAAGTTCAGCTGTGCAGCCATCTTGGTCAGAGGGCGGGACCACCAAACACAATTTTGGAAGAGGACCATCCAATGAATATTTTATCAAAGTTTGGTTCCAATTGAGCAACTGATTCCAGACAAGAAGATTTTTATGTGAATTCCCATAGGGTCCTATGTTAAGCTAAGTTCGGCTGTGGGGACCATCTTGGTCGATAGATCTTGACATACTGAACATGTTTTCAGTTTAAACTTAACCTGTATCTCTTATAGTTTTTGAAATATAAGACGAAAAGTATAAAAATTTTGAAAATTTGATAAAAAAAAAAAGGGCAATAACTCCAAAATGGGTAATGGGATTTACTTCAGAATTTCGGGGTATGTAGATCTTGACATGCTGCATATTTTTACAATTTAAACTTAACCTTTATCTCTTATAGTTTTTGAAATATAAGACGAAAAGTACCTTATTTAGGGTTGCATAATGCGCAGGATTTTATCCAGATTATTTATTTTGTAGGAGGGATGCGCATTATAGACAAGAACAATGTGTTTCACTCTTTTTCAGACCGGAAAATTACATGTCGGCCATTTTTTTTTTTTCCGGTTTTTTTTTAAAGTCGTCTGTTTCGTATTTTTATATTTGACAATATCCCACAAAAATAATTAATTAAATAAAATGAGCCTAATAATGTATTAATTAGTGATGAATTACAACTGTCTTGTGAAATCGTTTTTGTAAAGGTTTACCCTTGTTCGAGAATAAAATCAATACACCAATTGTATGTATTACGTAACAAGATAGTGTGACCGACCATGCATAAAATAATCAATACTGTGTTGCCGATAAGAATACTACTCACTACAAGCGTTGCAATGTTTAACAATCTAATATAATAAGTGATAATTATTGATTGCTTTTATTTGATCTTTAATTATTATTACCGCGGAATTAATTATTATATATGTATAACCTAATTGCGGTAAGATTCAGAATTTAAACATGTATTTACCGATGTTGTGCTACATTTCGTATCCACTACTAAACATCCGGACACAATAAAATTGTAGGAAAACGACATATTAAAACTTAAAACAATTAATATTTTTCAATATTATTCAAGTTTAAAGAATATAAATAGTTCTAATATTCACTCAGAAGAAGAGACACGCTCAAAGCTATCAAAAATATATACGATTGACATTTAATTCTTACATTTCCGACCACGATTTTTTTCAAAAGTCCATGCGCATTATAGACACGAACAAGTTTTTTTCTGGAGATTTTCAAGGCCAAGAGGGGGTGCGCATTATGCACCAATGCACATTATGCAACCCTAAATACGGTATTAAAATTTAAAAATGTTTATGAAAAAAGGGCAATAACTCCAAGATGGGTAATCAGATTTACTTCAAAATTGCAGGGTAGGTAGATCTTAACATGCTGAACATGTATGCAGCTTGAATTTAACATCTATCTCTTATAGTTTTTGAAATAAAGGACGAAGAGTACAAAATATGCTTAATTTGCATAATCGGTATAAATCGGCTGAAATAAAAATTTCACAGAAAAACCCGTAATATATGTTAAACTACTCCTTGCCATGTAGCTGCAGTTAAAATGTGAGCTCATTTTGACTTATACTAAAGCAGCAATGGACAATTGAAGAAATTTCTATTTTTAGTAACAGCAGCCATCTTGAATAGAGGGCGGGACAGTCGGACACAATTTTGAAAGAGACCCACCCAGGGACCATTCCTGTCAGGTTTGGTTTAATTTGGTTCAGCGGTTTCAGAGAAGAAGATTTAAATGTGATCTTTTATCAAAATATGCCTAAATTGCATAATCGGTATAAATCGGCTGAAAGATAAATTTCACAGAAAAACCCATAATATATGTTAAACTACTCATTGCCATGAGCTCATTTTGACTTATACTAAAGCAGCAATAGACAATTGAAATTTCATCCCCCCTTTTTCTATTTTTAGCTTGGCGGCCATTTTGGTTTGAAGTCGGGATCACCGGACACAATTTTGGAAGGGGGCCATCAAAGGACCATTCCACCAAAGTTTGGTTGCAATTGGCCCAATAGTTTCTGAGGAGAAGATTAAAATGTGAAATGTTGACGGACGGACGACAGACGACGGACGAAAAGTGATGGCAATAGCTAAAAAGGGTCCACTCGACTCGCAGCCGCAAGTGATAAAGTTTACCACCCATGGTTGGTGGTTCTCTCCAGGTACTCCGGCTTCCTTCACCACTAAAACTGGTCGCCATGATATAGCTGAAATATTGTTGAAAGTGGCGTTAAAACACCAAAAATCCAATCAATCTATTCTATATGTACATGAAAAAACATGCTTGAAAAAAGTGAACGTCTTGCATCATTTTCCTGTAAACTGAACATTTTTCTCATATTCTACGAGATTAAAATCATTTATAATCATTTGCAAAACAATTAAATATACTGACCAATCATACATCTTGGAAAAGTCATAAATAAACGAAATTTTCATGAAAGTGGTATTAAACCATGAATTAAAATAAAGAGACTTCAATTGTTTTATGCAAATCAAACTGTGCATCAGAGATCCAGTTATGTGAAACATAGTTTAATGTTGTTTAACAATCATGTTCACAAAACAATTTAAGAAAGAGTAACATGACAGGTGCCATTAGTGGAGTAGGAACTGCTTAACCTTCCTGAATATGAGTTCATCCCCAGTTTTTTGTGGGGCTTGTGTTGCTCAATCATTAGTTATCTGTGTAGTATTTCGTATATCATTGATTTTCATGCGGTCCTTTTTCTTTTGGTCATAGTATTGTCTGTCCTTCGACTTACGGCTTCTGATCCCCCGTTTGGTATCTTCAAACTTTTCTTAATAATGATAGAACACCTACCTGTTTTCAAATGAAGGCTAGGCAGCTGAAAAAATTGAGAAAAATAAATGACAAATACATTTCAGTTGATACATGTACCAAGAGCTTCCTGTATTTGTTTTTAAATGTGCGAAGGAAATCGCCATGTATATTATGATACTTCATATGGCCTAAAATAAAATTACTGAAATAATAAACATTTGTATAACTGCTAAATTTTTATCTTTCATAAAATCATTACTGCAATATTAAGTGAACGAATTTGATTGTTGTTTAATGCCAAATGAGCAATTATTTTAGCTATACATACCATGACGAGAACAAGTTACATTCAATTAAATGATGATGGGGTCCATTTTGTACTAGACCAACACGCTTAATTGTATCTTTATAGTGCTAGCTCACGGAAACAAGTCAGCGGGTAGACATGTCACTCCACTAGGACATATTACCCTGATTCCATGCCAACCAGTCTATGCTCTTACTCCTTAATGCTGCATAGTTAGCGGAGAAGCAACAAATACCAATTTATAGTCTTTGGTTTGAACTTGAACACACATTCTACCACATTCGAGGGGAGCATGCTAACCATTACACCACCATTGCGGTTAATACTAAGATCTTATTTACTTTCACATTTAAATAAGAATGAATTCTAATTTAATGCTTTTTTCCATGCAACTTCAAAACAAGTAGATATTTATATATAGTCAAATAAACAAAGAACAGTTGTATATACCTTACCTCTGGCTTAACAAGAACCAGTTTTCTGGCTAGCTCTGGCGACATCTGAGAACATAGCACCCTATAAATATATATATATATATAAAGATGCATGGCTGTGCTATATTATTAAGGTAAAAATGTGATGTTTTAATCATTAATAGAATATACAGCCAGCTTATACCAAGAAAAGGTTAGATTTGTTTATGTAGGCAATAAAAAGTTTTAATGTGGTCTCACGTAGGAGGGTTATCTCCCAAATTAAAGGTCTAACAAGACCCTTGTTTCACTTATATAAATATAGAAGGTTTACAAACGTAATATAAAGAGGGTTCAAAGGAGTGTTTCTTTGAAGTAGTCAGTCACTTTTATATATTTCATTCATTTATTGTTGGTAAAATTAAGTGACTGATTGTTGTTTAATACCAAATTAGAAATTTTAGCTAAATCATGACGAAAACAAGATACATTTTGACGAAATGATGATGAGGTCCACTTTGTACAAGATCTACATGTTTAGTTGGATCTTAATAATGCTAGCTCACTGAAACAACAGTCTGTGGGTAGACATGTCACTCCACTCTGACATATTATTCTGATTCCAAGCCAAACAGTCTTGTTTATTAAATGTTGTTTTGATATTTGAGTTCAGACATTGCAATTCACAACATTTTTAATTCATTGTGTTTTAACGCCACTTTCAGCAATATTTCAGCTATATCATGGCAACCAATTTTAGTGGTGGAAGAAGCCGGAGTACCCGGAGAGAACCACCGACCATGGGCAAACAACTGGTAAACTTTATCACATGTGGCTGCGAGTTGAGTGCACCCTTTTTTGTAATTTACAAAGCCGGCGTGAACCCACGCCATATTGGTGATAGGCTTGAGTTGTTAGGTAATCCAACTACCTAATTCATTGAGCCACCCGGGCCCACAATTCACAGCAGCATAGGTTACAGTTCAGAAACTACCCTTCTTGAGCTTCTACAAACCCAACGTGATACTTACTTATTTTTGAATAATATAGCACCAACATGAACGCCTGGTCTTCTTAGACTAGATTGTAAAATATCTGAAGCTTGACAAAACAGGTCACTGCTACTCTGAAACAGAAAATTTATTATAAAATACATACATACAAAACTGTTTGATTCATGACATGATTTCAGTATACAATCCACATTTAAAATAAATGTCATTTGCTTTTCTATAGCCAGACAAAATAATGATATAGTGAAATCTGTCAAAACTGAAAATCAACTACCGGTACTTTGCTTGCTTTAAATTGGTTATTACATTTGAAAGCATACAACACAACATATAGCAATACAAATATACAATAAAAATCAAGGTTTAGGTATCAGACGAGGAAGTGAAATTACCTAATTGTTTATTTAACAGCAGATTCTAGTTCATTCAAAGTTTAGCTAAAACAGGTTTTAAATGAACACATCAAATCATGATTGACTCGTAGACTGATTGATTGTTGTTTTCTAGGTCACAGGAACAGTATTTTAGAAATATTTTAATTAACAAACAATAAATCAACATGATGATGAAAAGTAGCACTGTTATGCACTGTTAGTTGCAACTTTAAAAGCAGAAAATGTATAGAGTTGTAAATTTGTATTGCAACGTCGCACAAAGGACCTGACAAGTTGTTACTAATTAGTGTCTGCTATGGTTTTTTGTTTACATGTACAATACTTCAAACATTGGGCACTCATTACCATAGAACAGTCTAAATGTTCAATGTTTAGGTTAAACGAATTTTGTATGTTGTTTTTGTATAATAGTCAAATCTTGTCTAAATGCTTGCAATACCCACATTACAACATTTGTTTTTTGAGAATTTACAGATTTTACAGGGTAAATTTTCAACAATTGCAGACTTTGGAACTAAATACTTTGCTGCAGTGGGTATACATCTAATAATTCTACTGCAACATGTGCATGTATTTGTGGGGGAATATGTGCATTACAGCTGTTACAGTACCTATCATTTTTAGTTTCAATGTAGCAAAATGGTAGGTAATTCATATTTTCCTTTACATTAAATACTTTTTATTGATATGAAACAAAACAATTATCATATTTTTTTTTACATATATATATATATATTTTTTGTACATTTTGCAAAATGAAATGTGGTGACTTTGTCTAAAAAAATGTATAAAGATCAGGATTATCAGAAAATCAATGAAGGAAGGTTTGTATTTCTGATGATTTTTACATGTGTTCATAAATTCATATTTGGTGTGTTTGAACGTCAAATTATTTGTTTATTGTAGTGATTGATTTGGTTTAGGCTTGGTTTATGGTATTCATGGCGAGGTGTACTCAATTGCGGCTAGACGGTGGTTTTCTCTGTGTATTCCATGTTTCCTCCACCAATATAACTGAAACATCATAAACCTAAATCTAAACCTGACATTGACCTAACAACTCATTAATACACATTGTATAAGACATTTTAATGGGAATTTAATATACCATCAGATAGAACATTAAAAACTTACCAATGTCAGATAGAACATTAAAAACTTACCAATGTCAGATAGAACATTAAAAACTTACCAACGTCAGATAGAACATTAAAAACTTACCAATGTCAGATAGAACATTTAAAACTTACCAACATCAGATAGAACATTTAACACTTACCAATGTTACGTCAGATAGAACATTTAAAACTTACCAACGTCAGATAGAACATTAAAAACTTACCAACGTCATATAGAACATTTAAAACTTACCAACATCAGATAGAACATTTAACACTTACCAATGTCAGATAGAACATTAAAAACTTACCAACGTCATATAGAACATTTAAAACTTACCAACGTCATATAGAACATTTAAAACTTACCAACATCAGATAGAACATTAAAAACTTACCAACGTCAGATAGAACATTAAAAACTTACCAATGTCAGATGGAACATTTAACACTTACCAATGTCAGATAGAACATTAAAAACTTACCAACATCAGATAGAACATTTAACACTTACCAATGTCAGATAGAACATTAAAAACTTACCAACGTCATATAGAACATTAAAAACTTACCAACGTCAGATAGAACATTAAAAACTTACCAACGTCAGATAGAACATTTAACACTTACCAATGTCAGATAGAACATTAAAAACTTACCAACGTCAAATAGAACATTAAAAACTTACCAACATCAGATAGAACATTAAAAACTTAACAACGTCAGATAGAACATTAAAAACTTACCCTTGGTAAATAAACAGTTGGGAGAACTTGGAAAACCTGGCTTATGAAATTATTATGTAATGAAGCAGACGGATAAAGTACTTTCCAAATTTTCTGTAGTTCAAAAACAAATCCTTCATGATCACCTTCAAATTGCTGTAAAAAATATACATTTATAGAAATATTATAGTTAGGTTTGTGTCAGTTCAGTGATGTTTGGAGTGAGTGAATGTTGCTTAACCCCAAAATGAGCAATATTTCAGCTACAATGTATATCATATATATAGTGAGAACAAGTTACATTTGATGAGATGATAATGATATCCACTTTATACTAGATAAGTACGCTTGGTTGGATTTTCATAGTGCTAGCTCATTCCTGAAACAACAGTCAGCGGATAGACATGTTGCCCACTTGGAAACGTTATCCTGATTCTGAGCCAAACTCTTTCTTTGCTCTTTTTCCTAAAAACTGCGTAATTAGCAGAGAAGCAACAAATACCAATTTCATAGTCTTTGGTTTGACCCCACCGGGGCTCAAACCCACAATCTACCACACTCAAGGCGAGCACACTATTTATTACACAAATGAAGCAGGCTTAAATTGTTTGGAATAATTATACCATGTCACATTAAAACAGAATTTACCAAATTCTTCATGTTTATATTAAAAATACTGCAAAATTCACTAGACTCGACTTCCACCGTGTTGCATAGCTTGTCTCCAGCCAAGAATTAAACTTTAACCAATTGTGTTTATGTCTATTATGTTATTGTTGGAATGTACAAGGAAAACTCCTTAATTTTCTATATTAAGGTGGATGTCAGGTGTACATTGTGAATGATACAATTACATGTACTTCTGTTTTCTCTTTTTTTTTTAATTAAGAATTGAATGCATTCTTTTGAAGTTTCATTGAGGTATGAAAGCGTTGACCGAACTACATTTTCAATGAAGCGTGGTAGCACTTCATGTTGAAAATGTGCTTCGATCAACGCTTTCATACCCCAGTGAAACTTCAAAAGAATGCATTCAATTCTTATAATTATATTTAAATCACACCAAAATTTAATATAGTTGAATTTTTCGTTGTGAATTTTATTTGTGTTAGATTATTTGCTGTTGGAAATTACTACGCCATTGATTGTTTACATCTGATGTCGTCATGGAGGCACATGCAAGTTCGGGTTTGAGTTTCATTGGGATGTGAAACATCTCTTTTATAATCATGTGACCACTTCATAACCATCATATTGTAACATTTCAATGAAAAACGGAAGTAATGTAATTATTATAAAAATGAATATAAAATATGCCCACAAACAATACTTGATATCAAGATATATTTGTGGAAGATATTATGCTTTAATGTTTTTATTTTTAGTAACACTTGAATGCCAATATGAATTCTAAATTATTAAAATCTTTAAATTGTCTTTCTATAAAACTTTCTGAAATTAAAAGGTTTTTATTATATACAAGATTTAATCATTTTGAGATGATATAATTTAAGCGACCATCTACCTTGATAAACATGTATTACAGACCTCTCGCCACTGCATTTTAGAAGGGCACCTCACCCTTGATCGTGCCCTTCTGCCCAGAGTACCTAATCCAAATAGCCCGTGTGCTCTTTTCGTACATTATTTAAAACTTTTACAATCTAAAATGAAAGCCCAACAAATTAAAGAGTTCTCTAAATGTCAGGTTTTATCAATAAATTATGCCCTGCCCGTTGCTGCTGCCCCGCCCCTTTCAAATTATAGCTGGAGCACTGTATCATGTACAGTAAATTTTCTGAGTGCAGTCAAACATGAAATAAAGACAACAAATATCTCTAATATAGTACCTCATGTATATTTTGAAAACTTCCACAAAACATGACAAAAGCCTCATATAAAAATTGCAGCTGTTCTTTGAGGTGAAAATCACTCTCATTTAATGATCCTTCCAAACCCTGCAAAATTAAAACAAAACAATTTTTTTTAACAAAACTTCAAGATTTATAACTTCATGGTGATTTGTACAATTCTGTAGTAATCCCTCCACAATGAAATACTAGTAATTCACACAAAATTAACTTCCTTCATTCTAAGTTTTATTGTATATGCTATGCTCAGTTTCCTCATAATATTTGATCTGTATATTATACATTTACATTTCTGTCTTCTCATACTATCCACTATTTTGATGAAAATCCAGGTATTGTGGAAGTTTATTTTTTAATGTTGTATTTTTTTTTAAATTATTTGCTATCTAATACATGTTTTGTTGATAAATTGCCTGTTCAAATCAAACATCTCTTCTATGGCACTCACACTGTCAATTACGGAGTGTGATAACACATACCGGTAATATTTCTGATTTCTTGTGTATAATAATCACACAGGCTACTAAATACTTTCCTGAGCAAAACAGACAAGAAACAATTCAAAACTGATTCACACAAGTTATCTTATCTTACCATGCTATAATGTCCAATTCTTTTTAAAGCGTACTTTTCACTTTGTAACTTGAAGATGGTAGGTACAGACTCACTTATTGTAGCTTTTAGGAATTCAGAGATACCCATCAGCTGTCCACAAAGAGCACACTGTTCATCAGCATTTGTCTAAATTGTCAAAATAGAATTTTTTTTTTATATACAAAAATCAACTTTCTAATTATTATGGTTTTTTGTGTGTAATTGGTTGTATTAAGTGTGTTTAATTTTGTCTGTCGTAATGGAAATTACTTTATATAAATGGTATAAAAACGTACAATTTTAGAATCAAGTCAGGAATATATAAATGGTCTATTGTTTTACTGCAACATTTTATAAGTAAATTTCAACTTAATAATCATATTCAAAAATGACAATCCTCAAATATTCATTTTGATCACGTTCCTGCCATTAATTTTTTTGTATCGTTTAAAATACCTGATATTGGAGAACTAAGGTTTAACTAAACATACATATGATTCATTGAGGGAGTTGACAAACAATTTATAATTTAAGATACATTTTGTACATGTATGATCCTTATCATTCAACAATTTTGACCACATCTGTAGGGTAATGGTTAGCATACTCGCCTCGAGTGCGGTTGATTGTGGGTTCGAGCCCCTGTCGGATCAATCCAAAGACTATAAAATTGATATTTGTTGATTCTCTGCTAAGCACGCAGCATTAAGGAGAAAGAGCAAATACTGGTTGGCTCAGAATCAGGATAATGTGTCCGGGTGGGGCGACATGTCTATCCACCGACTGTTATTTCAGTGAGCTAGCACTATAAAAATTCAACTCAACATGTTGGTCTAGAACAAAACGGACCTCATCATTGAAAATTAACTTGTTCTCCCATAAAACAGCTGAAAAATTGCTGAATTGGCATTAAACAACAATCACTGACTCACTCACTCAATAATTTTGAAGAAAATTAATTATTTCCCTCTATGCTCTTTCTTTCTACAAAAATGCTTGAGAATAAAATAAACGTTTTTGATTTTTGTGAAAAGAGTGTGAGATAGCAAGCCATGGTACTCACAAATACTGGGTAGAAATAAATTATGGCATCTTTCAAGTCATCCCTTTCTTTCTTCAGTTTATTGTGGTCATAAATAAAGAATTTTCCAAAGCCATTTTTTCTGAAATGAAAGGTATTACATGTAAAATGTACATTGTATCTTAAAAAATCCAGTAGACTCTACATAAATCTAGAGATGACTATTAGCTGTCAAAAACTTTATGCTTCAAATCATCTACAGTTCAGAGTCGCACACCTACTCACATTTGTGGGTATAACTGAGATCCTCACAAAAAAGGGGAAGTTTCACAACCAGCTCTCCTAACAACATAAGTGGAGATCTCCTTTAGCTCAGTTGGTCGAGTGGTGGCTTGCAATACGAGAGGTCACAGGATCAAATCCCATCAGGGGCATTGCCTCTTTCGGAAATAAAATATGCTATACCGTTACAAAACAATGACAGATTGGGTATCATTTAAATACAGCTAATAAGATCATCTAAATGAGAAGTCAATATACATGATATATAATCCCATCGTAAGAGTTTACCATACGGTCTAAATATATGGTTTTATCCTTTTAATGTTTCTTTTATTTGTACATGTACATGTATATCACATTTGTTTTATAGACAAGAATATTTTAATTCTTAGGGTCTTGTAGGTGTCTAATTTATAAAATTTGTTAACGTCACGATATACATGTAGTTGAAATACTGCTAAACACCAATCAATGAATCAATCAATCAACCAACCTCAATTTTATGTTTCTCTCTGTTATCTGTCTGAATAATAAATCGAATAGACCATGAAAATACATGTATTTTTTGTTATGGTTATCATAAATGACCCTTGCTGAAATATTGCTAAAGTTGGCGTTAAACACCAATCAATCAATCATAAAAGTTGAAAGTTGGTGATTTTTATCAAGACAAATTTCAAATCACATGCAGCTTTGCTTAATCGACATTTTTACTTGTGAATTAATTGTACCAGAAACATGCGTGTCTCTACCTTTACTATACATCTGATCCTATGGTAGCGTGTATTCATGTCCTATTTCAACAAATATTACAGTTAAAACTATGATGTGAATTAAAGCACATGTCTACGCATGTACTAGACCGAATAGGACTTTTTTTTTTGTGTCAAAAAAAAAAATGTCCAAATAATATAAAGGAAATATATAATGACAAATATAGACACACAAGAGACAGGTTATTCGGTTTACACATGTGCATGACTGACATTAGACATCTCGAACACTTGAAGTGTGGGAACACCGATTAACACAGCTAATTATATATCATTACCATCATGAATATAGCTGACATACTACTAAACCGAGTAAATCAACGGTTTATATGGGTATGAATTGTGTCAGTGTTAGTACTTAATTTTGACTTCCACAGTTCCAGCCTCTAGCCCTAGCCTAGTCTATAAATTAAGAACGAAATCAGAATTTTATTTGACAATCTATGCGAAGTTTATAAAAATCTTGTAAATATTCAATACATTCTTGATTATATTATTTGAATATCTGTTTCGTTAGCAATTGATAAATATCGTGGAAAATGTCTGTTTATTTTTCTCTTACCCTACGACGGCCATTTTCAAATCATATGACTTTACTTCAGATCATATGATTTGTTAGTGATTTGTAGGTTTTTTCCCGCTAATATTTTAAGTTTAAATGTGCACCATGTTTAATAAAAAAAAAAATAACATTAATTTATTTGTCATGGTATAACATAATCCAAAAGGAGAACCAACATAGATTAAACACAAATTAATGTTGTGTGTATATATATATCCTGGTGTTACCAAAATTCGATAACGTAACGACTTATTGGCTTATGTCAAGCTTCCCATAGAATTTTTGTATGAAATACTTTAATAAACTTAAATTACTAATATAGTTGTTTAACTGTGCAAAAAAGA
>MJUT01049381.1:167796-186242 GCA_002080005.1 Gigantidas platifrons | reverse complement strand
GATGCTGTGTACAGGATTATTAATGTATCAATTTTACTATTACAGTTTTCCGATGCTGTGTACAGGATTATTAATGTACCACTTTTACTATTACAGTTTTCCGACGCTGTGTACAGGATTATTAATGTATCACTTTTACTTTTACAGTTTTCCGATGCTGTGTACAGGATTATTAATGTACCACTTTTCCTATCACAGTTTTCCAACGCTGTGTACAGGATTATTAATGTACCACTTTTCCTATTGCAGTTTTCCAACGCTGTGTACAGGTTTATTAATAATCATTGGTAGACACCACATGCATGAAGAGATAGATCCATCATTCCATTATGGTGTTGACCAAGTTAGTATAATTAATATTTACAATACAGTCAAACCTGTCTAACGTGACCTTCCAAGGGATCACTGAAATAGGGTCACACAAGACAGGTGGTCGCTAAATACAGGTTTAATTAAAAATGAAATGTACCTGTGAAGGAAAATTAGAATTAAGGTCACATAATGCAAGTTGTTACTTAATAGAGGTGGTCACTAAAGCAGGTTTTACTGTACTTAATAGAGGTGGTCACTAAAGCAGGTTTCACTGTACTTAATAGAGGTGGTCATTAAAGCAGGTTTGACTGTAACTTAATAGATGTAGTTACTAAAGCAGGTTTTACTGTACTTAATAGAGGTGGTTACTAAAGCAGGTTTGACTGTAACTTAATAGATGTGGTTACTAAAGCAGGTTTGACTGTAGCTTAATAAAGTTGGCCACTAAAGCAGGTTTGACTGTACTTAATAGAGGTGGTCACTAAAGCAGATTTGACTGTAACTTAATAGATGTGGTTACTAAAGCAGGTTTGACTGTACTTAATAGAGGTGGCCACTAAAGCAGGTTTGACTGTAGCTTAATAGAGGTGGCCACTAAAGCAGGTTTGACTGTACTTAATAGAGGTGGCCACTAAAGCAGGTTTGACTGTAGCTTAATAGAGGTGGCCACTAAAGCAGGTTTGACTGTACTTAATAGAGGTGGTCACTAAAGTAGGTTTGACTGTACTTAATAGAGGTGGTCACTAAAGTAGGTTTTACTGTAACTTAATAGAGGTGGTCACTAAAGTAGGTATTACTGTATTACTATTCTCTGTATTCCAATTATGGAAATAAATAATAAGTGCCCAAACAATAATAATAAATGATTGTTAAGATAGAACCTAAAAATACATGGCAAAATAAAACATATACAAATACATGGTAAGATAATACAAGTCAAAGTCAAAAATGAAGTTTATAAATCAGAGTTATAGACAAACATACACTTAAAAGTAGTAAAGATGATAATACATGTAAAATAGAACAAAATAATAATAAAAAGTCTATAAGTATAGCAATAAAAACAGCAAAATGTTTAGCACTGCACCATATTTCAACTAAAAATGGCAAGAAAAAAAATTAAAAAGCATAAGATACGAAGCAGAAAATACAGTAAGACATGTTTGATGATACTGAAGGTCTGAAGAAGTAGGTCAAAGAATGACAGAAAATACAGTAAGACATGTTTGATGATACTGAAGGTCTGAAGAAGTAGGTCAAAGAATGACAGAAAATACAGTAAGACATGTTTGATGATACTGAAGGTCTGAAGAAGTAGGTCAAAGAATGACAGAAAATACAGTAAGACATGTTTGATGATACTGAAGGTCTGAAGAAGTAGGTCAAAGAATGACAGACAACACAATGACCAACAATGATCTATAAAACATTACACAGAACACTAAAGATAGAGCAATGTCAACCTCACTAAAACCTGCAGTGTCAGGCCTCTATATTAACTTTTTTTTAGCTTGTCACTTAGCTTATATAATCACTAAGCCTTATTTACTGATGAAAAGATTGCTAATTATGCAACAAGCATGATGACCATTAATAAAATCTCCCAGCTTGCCTCTGTAATTTCTCAATAATTTAATTAAACAGTGATCAATTAAATTCTGAAAATAAACTTATAGCTTCGGAGATTCCCAAGCTTATCTCTTTTTAAGTGGTCAAATTATCACCAATTTGGGCAGTGCTCATTTTAAATAGCATCCCTAGCTGATATTTGTGTATATAATCTCCTAAAAAAATATCATTGCAAAATGACAAACGCACAAGTAAGAGTCAAACTAATTCATCATGCAAAAGGTCATTACTTAGCAGTTGCTGGTTATAGAAATATGGTCAAGACTTGAAAGCAGGACAGAGACGCAGAACTCATCTACTGGAAATGTACGGAGATAAGACTATACCAGGCACAGTAAATACCAAAAACAATTTAGTTGCCAGGTTTCCTAAAAACCACAACCACCACCTGCACCTTCAGAAATAAATGCAAAGAAATTCATGGCACATATAAAAGAGAGGGCACGTACCTGTCTAGATCCAATTAAATTTTGATTTATGTAAAAAATAGTCAATAATAATGTTTATTTGTTTTCATTTTGAAATGAAATATATGGAAAGTTGAAAATGAAAAAAAAAAAATATTATGACTATTTTTGACTGAAATCAAAATTTAATTTGATAGGAAATAGTTAGAAATAAATATTCACTGTGGCACATAGACTTTGTTCTGGTTGTTCCATTGTTCTGGTCTAAATTTTCGTCCACTTATTCACCTGTCACACAACCCAAGCTTTAATTAAGTGTCCTTTGTTCTTGATTACCTTTGATCTCATTTATCCAACTTTTATTTTTTACCTGTACTACCTATTTTCCAAAAAGTTGGATAAATGGGAATGAAACAATAAATTTCATGTTTTCAAACAATTTTAAGTGGAGAATTGCTAAAAAATAATCGTCAAAATTAAAATGCATTCGTCAATTACGAAAATGATGAGCGCTCGGGCTGAATTACAGTTAACAATCATTTTAGCACCCAAAAGTTCCGACCTCAGTTGCAGTCGCAATTCTGCATGTTTTTAAATTGGTGAAATTCGTAGGTCTGTGGTCACTTAGAAAAGACCATAAGAGCTATGGGACCACGGCTAATATGCTGCCTAAATGTGTTTTCTAAGCAGGCCAGCAAGAGAAATTTAATAAGGCGGACAAGACTACTTTGGGGTCCCGGGGACAGGCTGAGACTTCTCTCAAAATTGAGGATTTGAGGTCCAATAAAACCACTGTTAAACTTTCATGAATGCTTTATTTCTTTTGCAGCAGAATGTCTAGATAACATATCCTTTATACAAAGTAGTGACAAACATAATTCAGAAGTCTAAGTGAATTTATTTAATTATTTTTCTAAATAAGCTAAAAATAGTTGAAAATATGCCAAAAAAATCTAAATAAAACATCTATGGCTATGGATATGGGGCCCTTCAGAGATTCACAGGCCCCCTTCTTGGCTTTCCGGGTCCCGGACCAATGTACAGACTGAACCCCCCACTCATAGGGACTGATACGAAGGAATCTTTTGGATAAATCAGTTATTGCCCTTTTCAATTTAAGATTTCCATTTTCAATATTACAGTCTACATGCAAATACAAATCAGAATGTGAAGAAAATGTCTTCCTAGTTTCTAATAAGATATGTTAGATCACATCAAATAATACAAACTAAAGGTAAAAATTAGTCTGTGTTACCATGTCTGAAATGAAGAGTGATAGTACTTCCTTTGTATCACTTTGTAAAAATTGCTAATCTTGAAAAAAAACATTGTATTGAATTTATCAGATGTTCAATACATATGATGTTGTCATAAAAATCTACTGTCACATGGTAAAAACTCCATTGAATATTAACCAAACATTTTATCAAGTGAAAAAGTAATAGTATAGTGTATATATTTATTACATGGTGCTGTTTGTAGAGGTTTAAACTTATTGTTTATATTTAAAGTGCTCTCTGAAGAACGTTGCTCTCAAAATGCATAATACGAAAGAAATAATGGAGTTTGACATTTTGTGTTGTTTATAATCTTTGTAATTTCTAATTACTTTGAAAAGAATTTGAATTCCCAATTACAATGAGTTAGGTCGTTGGATCTAACAACTAATACAAGCCTATCACCAATGCGGGGTGGGTTCGCGCCCAGCTTTGTAAATTACAAAAAAGAGTGCACTCAACTCGCAGCCGCAAGTGATAAAGTTTACCAGTTGTTTTCCCAGGGTCGATGGTTCTCTCCGGGTACTCCGGCTTCCTCCATCACTAAAACTGGTCGCCATGATATGGCTGAAATATTGCTGAAAGTGACGTTAAACACCAAAATTCAAATTCCAATTCCAATTACAAGGTGTAATGATTTTTTAGGACTTCAGTATTGGAGTTTTTGTTTTACACTTGTAATAATACAAAAAGAAAGAAAGCTATAAAATAATCAATATTAATGTGTGGCAATTGTTTCCTATACACTTAACATTTTCACATCAGAATAGCCAGTTTAGCATTATTATTGTTGTTAATGTTTTTTCGTGGATAGATTTTAAAATCTATTATGATTTTTATTTTATTTTATATATCATAGCATAATACAAACAGTATTTCATTAAGGACAGTTTTCTATCTGCAATGTGATATATTTTATAATCTTTTTTTCTTTGAAACTACCTGTACATGTTGTACAATCAATGCTAATCACCACTGAAGTTGTGAGTTCCAATCCTGTCATGTTGAGGAGTACTCGATACAACATTATGTGATAATGTTTGTCAGTGACTTGCGGCAGGTTCGTGGTTTTCTTCGGTTTCCTTCAGTAATAATTGTGACCTCCACGTTATAACTGAAGTATTGTTGAAAGTGGCGTTTAACACCCACAGTCTTAACTCTTTACTCTTTGATAGATCGTTATCTATACATTTTATGATGTGAATCATACCTTTGACATTTTTAGATAAGTATTACACACTTATGTACGATCTACATGTGTATGATATGTAATAGTTTACTAATTGCTACAGTTGTTTCCTTTTCCCATTATTTCAGAATAAGATCATTATTCAAATGTTTCAAATAGCTAAGGGCAAAAGATAATAATTAAGATATTCAAACTGGAAAAGACTGACCCATGATGTAAATGATTGTACTATTAATTTGGCTATTAGGATAAAACAAAAAATATGTGTGTTTAGGGTTTCCCTATCTACCCTATTTTTTTGCTCTCAAAAATGCCTACCCTAACATTTTTATGGTCATTTTGGCTTAAGCACTGTTAAACTTTGGATTTCTTCCCCATTGACTTAATGTAAAAATATTTTGAACAAAAAAAAACAAAAAATTCCCTACCTACCTACCCTAATTTTTTTAGGGATGAAACCCTAAACACACACATTTTTTTGTTGGCCTTATTGATTATTCTTAATTTATTGCTTTGGTGCTATTTTCATAGTAATTGATATCTGTTATTACATGAACTGCTATTATTATAAGTTTTTTTGTTTTTTTTAAATAAAGCAATGTTGGGTCTAAAAATATCTTGACTAGCATGCTTATTGTCTTTTTACAGCTTTTCCATTCTAAAGTGAAAACATTAAGTTGAGTTTAATCTCTTATATTTATGTATTATAACCTTATCAATCAGATCTGAAACATCAAGGTGCCAGTATATCAAACATGGTTAATATTTAAATGTAATGATTTGTCTAACTGCCATTACATGGAAATATGAAGAGGATATATGTTTGTTGAATGCAGTAAGAGTATTGTATGTTTGGAGTGAAATTCAACATGGCTACAATCAGTAGCCTATAGTTAATAACATTTACATCTTGACAATTTATTGAAATTTTTCCATTTAACCAACTGGCCATTTTCTTTAAGTGTTGTTGCTTTGTTGTTGATTCATCACAAACATGGCTGCTAAAAACTAGTTGAACAACTATACAGCCTAAATCTTATTTCCAACCACCCATTTTTTTTTATTTCAAGGCTTTCACATTGAGTTTGATAGGTTAGCTCGGCTCTCAGTACTTTCAGTGCTTTGATTTTTATTTCAGACTGTCCTGTCGCTTGCCGTGCTATTATTCTGTAGCATTGTAAATATAGTTAGCATGATCATGAAACAGAGAAATTCATTGACACATTTAAATCTACGTAAGAGTCGTGCTGGCGAGTCATTAGGACATACAAAGAGAAGAGATAGTAACGAACGACTGACAGAAGACAGCCGATGTAGATTATTGGGAAGGAAAGACGACAGTGGGATTGACGAGGGAGATTATAGATCTATAAATAATAGTTGTAATAACTGTGATAATTCTTGTGATAGTAAGTATATGATATAAATCAGTCAACCCCCCTCCCCCCTCCCAAGGAAAGATGACAGCGGAATTGACGAGGGAGATTATAGATCTATTAATAATAGTTATAATAACTGTGATAATTCTTGTGATAGTAAGTATAAAATATACATCAGTCAACCCCCATCCCCCATACACTGGAATTAGTTCAATCCGACACCTGAGTTTTCTGACATCCTGTGACATTTGACAAAAATTTATGGTCCCAAAGTATTTCTGTTAACTAAAATAAAACCTGAGTATTCCGACATCCTGTACGATCTAACACATTTCCCGGGTCCCTTGGTGTGTCAGATTAGATAGGTTTCTCCCCCCCCCACCTCCTCCAAGGTATAGCAATAGGGTGATTTCTCTGCTGCAGGATACAACAAATCAGAAGAGTGTCAAGCAGTTATATTTGGTAAATCAAATACTGTACAAGTGGAAATTAAGCTTAATGTGCATTTGACTCAAATGTGCAAAATAAATATCTACACAAGTAGTGTTCAATCTGTGTTCAAGTGGAAACGATAACATTTTTTGTGTGAAATTAATCACGCAGCGTATGGTTTGTAAAGCACAGATAGACAATGTATCCCCCCCCCAGTGATTTTAACCATATATGCAGTATGCAACTTGCCCTAAAGACATATTGCGACAGGTCAGTGGTTTTCTCCGGGTACTCCAGTTTCCTCTACCAATAAAACTTACTGCCACGGTACAACTGAAATATTGTTGAAAGTGGCGTTAAAACAACATGACACTAACCCTAAAGACACAATCTAAGTTATAGTCTTGTGTTTGCAGAATGTTATGCTCCTGGCACTAAAAAACACAAATTAAAACAACAGTTTATAAAAAGTGACTGTAAATGGCCTTGTTCAGTGTTAGGCAGAATTTTCTACCTTATCTGTAATTATCTTGTGGCAATCAAAACACCAATCAGAGCCACCATGGTCATGATTGTATGGTATTTGGATTTACGACTACCTGTGCAATCAGTGCCTATCAGCACTAAAGTTGTGAGTTCAAACCCTGTTTGTGGGTGTACTCTATACAGTATTTTGTGATAAAGTTTGTCAGTGACTTGCGCCAGGTCGGTGGTTTTCTCAGGACACTCCGGTTTCCTCCACCAATAAAACTGACCATCATGATATAGCTGAAATATTGTTGAAAGTGGCGTTAAGCACAGCAAACCAAATCAAAACACCAGTCGATAGACACATTAAAGTGCCATTGTTGTTTATAAACTTCATCGCGTCATGAATGCATTGTATCAATAGTACTATTCTCAAAATGTGACAATTAAAATGCAGTTAGTGATGTGGAAAAAAATGCATGGTCCATACCTGACTTTTACCTGGTTTTATTATTTTTCCCCCTTCTTTCGCTACAGCTACAGCCAAACTGAATATAGAAGATATAGTGCCTTTTCCTCAGGAGACGGAGAGTCTGATCTCTGATACAGCTAGTAACAGTAGTGATAACAATGAATCGCATGAAGATCAGACATGCGTGTATGGATCGTGTGGTATAGAGCAGCGACGGAGATGTGCAGGATTACTGAGGAAGTACAACACGTCAATCGTATCCATTCCAGAAGACGATTCTGTTAAAGGCGATAATCGTGAATCACATAAAGTGAAGGATGATTACCAGAGTAACAGATTTATGTTGATGTTAGTCCTCTGTCAGGTCTCAATGTTTATGGTAAGTTGAATGGTTGGTTTGAAGGATGATTACCAGAGTTACAGATTTATGTTGATGTTAGTCCTCTGTTAGGTCTCAATGTTTATGGTAAGTTGAATGGTTGGTTTGAAGGATGATTACCAGAGTAACAGATTTATGTTGATGTTAGTCCTCTGTCAGGTCTCAATGTTTATGGTAAGTTGAAAGGTTGGTTTGAAGGATGATTACCAGAGTAACAGATTTATGTTGATGTTAGTCCTCTGTCAGGTCTCAATGTTTATGGTAAGTTGAATGGTTGGTTTGAAGGATGATTACCAGAGTAACAGATTTATGTTGATGTTGGTCCTCTGTCAGGTCTCAATGTTTATGGTAAGTTGAATGGTTGGTTTGAAGGATGATTACCAGAGTAACAGATTTATGTTGATGTTAGTCCTCTGTTAGGTCTCAATGTTTATGGTAAGTTGAATGGTTGGTTTGAAGGATGATTACCAGAGTAATAGATTTATGTTGATGTTAGTCCTCTGTTAGGTCTCAATGTTTATGGTAAGTTTAATAAATCTTTTATAGTAAGTTTAATAAATCTCCAATTAAGGAGTTTTCAATTTCCATTCATGATGCTTCAACATTACTTTGGCCATCTTAAATTGTTTTTCCAAACAATCGTTTTTAAGAGAACCAAAACGATCTAGCAGAAATCATGTGTAAACAACATTCTTGTATAGCCAGATTAAAAAAGTTATTTTATGAAATCTGGTTTTCTGGGAGACTGTGTTTGTTTATTTATTTTCTAATATCCTGTTTGATGATAATCTTCTAATAGTCGTTATACATCGGATTTTCAGTCGTAGAACACGGTTGTTAGATAGTGTGGTGTTATATAAAGGTCAAATGCATGGAAAAACGCTGGGGAGGAATAAATAAGGTCAGAAAACGAAGAGTGTCATTATGCGGAGGGAGTCACTAAGACAAGTTTGCCTGTATGTACATTTCATCATAAAATATGAAATTGATTTAATTAAAAACTTAATGTATGATTTCAGGGGTTGTTTTTGTGTACATGGAGGTTATTCAATAAAATAACTACTGGTACCTATGTAGAGGTAGAATTCCTTGATGGTGTCCTAAATTATGGTCAGGTAAGGTCAATAGGTTAATAAGAAAGGGAGACACTGAATACAACTAATCTTAAAAAAACAGTAGATTTAGGTTTAGGTTTATGGTGTTTAATGCCACTTTCAACAATATCATTGCGGTTAGCTTTATTGGTGAAGGAAACTGGAGTACACAGAGAAAACCACCGACCTGTGATAAGCTTTATCATTTAATGGTGTATTGATTACACCTCGCCATGAACGGGGTTCGAATTCACAGCTATAGTGGTGACAGGCACTAACTGCTGATGGCATAGGTTGTTGTAACTCCAACTACCATGCGATCACAACCACCACGACCACCAAAAAAAAAACAAAAAAAAACCAACCAACAAGAAAAAGACACAAATATATGAGCAGTTTAATAAAGAGAGCAGAAATAAACCTAGTGATCAGTGATAAATCTAGAGAGCAATGATAAATCTAGAGAGGAGTGATTAATCTAGAGAGGAGTTATAAATCTAGAGAGGAATGATAAATCTAGAGCAGTGATAAATCTAGAGAGGAGTTATAAATTTATACCCTAACCTAAAAGTTTTAAAGGTTATGGTCATTATTTTCAGATTAGATGTTTAAACTGTTCTGACAGTATGGTAATTTTGTTAATTTTTCATTTTATTTCAGGGTTTTATCGTGTTTGCTATTTTTGGATTTGATACAAGGTTAATATTCCTGCCATGTATACGAAGGTTAGTATTGAAAACTTTTGACTTTCTGTTTAGGCCATGCAAAATAAATAACTTGTTTTTCTGGCCCATATCGTGGCTCATGTGATGGCTGTGTGAATCTTTATTTCCATTTTCAGGACTGAACAAATGTTTTAGCTTACCACGGGTCATAGGGTCATGTGTACTTTTGTGATAATTTTTCATGTGGTATATCTGAAATTTTTTCACTTTTCAAGAAAATCTTCTCCAAAACTGCTGAACCATACGAAAGTAAGCTTGGTTGGAATTTTTGTAGCCTTAAAAGAAAACAGAGTAAACTTTAAAGAGACAGAAATTGACTTAAACTATAAAGAGATAGAAATTGACTTGAAACCTTTGAAGTGACAAGGGAGACAACTCAGTATGATATTATTTTAGAGATGATCATAAAATATGATCCCATGTGGGAAATTCTTCTTGAGGAGCACCCCTTCACCCCACCCATGTTTTATTTTTGTTCAAAGTCTTTGTTTATTGATAGTAGACCATGATCAGCGCTTATTATTACTATCAATTAAAGGGTTCCTATGACAACTTACTTTAATAATGATTGTCAAAACTTGTAAAGGTCTAGATTACTGAAATATTGATTGATACCACAATTTTTGTTTGTTTGGAACTTAAATTTTACTTCAACTATTTTGGGGTTGCTAAGCACCTCTAAATTGATATACATGTACTACGAAAGTACTTTTATTTGTTGGAACCATTTTTCGTGGTTTCTACAAAATGCATTGATCCATGGGTTCTTGAATTCGTGGTTTCAAACACTACAGGCAGCAATCGATTCAATGGGAAAATTGTATTTTGTTGGATTTTTATTTTCGTGATTTAAGTGGGCCACGAAATCTGCAAAATTCAGAGCCCCACGATTAATAATAATTTCACAGTAGTACAACCATTCCTGTGGTACATTGTATTTGTAAAATAATTTGACCAATCAGGGTTGGTTTTTTTTTTTACATTTTTAATACCTAACAAGAAATGACATTTGGATTGAATTACTTATATCAATATTTACATAAGTAGCTATCATTTTACAGTCATATTCAGAAGCTGTTGACCAGGTAGAGTAGATATCAGTTAAAGAAATATATCATACATATACACACACGTTCCTCACCAAAAGCTTTACAACATTTTGCCATTATGTAATCTTATTTTCCAGAAACAAATTATGCAGAAACGATTCTTGTATTAGAGAATATGATTGAATTTAATTCTTTATTTATTTCACAAGGATTGCCGGCAGCTAATGGCTACATGCGGTTTTCCTTTTGTGAAATGTAAAAGTGGAGGAGGGGAGGCATAAATAAATAAAATTGTTAGTCAAGCCGCTGTCGGTCGAACTAAGATCTGTGGAATATCAAGGAAGGCTTGAATTGATTTGAAAGTCCTATCAAATTACCCTATTTTTAAAAGTGAAAATAACTCTTCGCTTGAACTAAATAACTCCTCCCGTCAATTATGGGATAACCAGTTTTACCTTGACAAACTCTAACATCATCATTTAATTGTCCCGACACTAGACCAATCGTAAATAGGATTATGTGGTAAAATGAAAACATTACAAAGAGGGTACATTTTTCAGGTTGTAGAGATGAAAGTTTTCGTCTGATCAGGGAATTTCCATGTTTTTTTGGGGTAAAATATTTGGAAATAAAATATATAAAACTTGGTCCAATCAACTAGAAAATGAAGGCTTAAGGACAATATACAAGGGGTTTTTCTGTTTTGATCAGTTAAAAGTTTCATCTCAGAGGTTGGTTTGACTTTCAAGTTATCTTCCTATCCCCACGTTGGTATGAAAGTTGTAATAAAATAAACATATATTGACAACAGTTCATATCATATTTATTGATAAAATGGTCAATAGTGTTCATATTAAATGTGACACCAAGTTGCAAAGCCGATACGGTTAGGATTAAGATTATGGTGTTTTACACCACTTTCAACAATAAAACCACTGACCTGTCGCAAGTCACTGACAAAACTTTCACATAATGTTGTATTGAGTACACCTCGCCATCAACAAGGTTCGAACTCACAACTTTAGTGGTGATAGACAGTGATTTCACAACTACCATACGATCACAGTAGCCTCCTGCAAGGCTGATAGATACATAGATACATAATATAAATTACAATTACTCCTAAATAATGTCTATAGACAAAGAGTATGAATAGTATTAGAAGATCAGCTGTACTCTTCACTATCATAAATGACAAGTCAATACGGCCTTGAACTGGAGAATTAGCTAGAGCTGTGTCATAGGAGGGGGGGGTGTATGGTGTTTAATGCCACTTTCTACAATATTTCAGTTATATTGTGGCGATCCTCTGTCATGATAGTGTTTAATTTTATTATTACTTTCATACATCTGCTTGATATTGTTGGACTAAATTTTTTTACAATTACATTGTTTTTGTTTCTTGTAATAAAAAGGTAGATATCTAATTTACTGAGCATGTTACGTTTCTTGAATTATCTTCATCAGGTACATGTTGTTTAATATTGGAATATTTTATAGGTTTGTCAATAGTTGTATCTCAGAAAGATGTTGAATGAACTATTTATGAAATTTAATTACCAATTTTTTTTTTAATTTCAAATATGTAAAGCTAAGTATACATAGATTTGCATGTTCTGTTTCCAAGTGATAGTTCACTCGTTAACATAATGTATACAGGGGCTCAAAAAAGGGTTTCCAATTAACTCGTTAACATAATGTATTCAGGGGCTCAATAAAGGGTTTCCAATTAACTCGTTAACATAATGTATTCAGGGGCTCAAAGGGTTTCCAATTAACTTGTTAACATAATGTATTCAGGGGCTCAATAAAGGGTCTCCACTTCCAGCATTTTGACAAAAGGAATAGGGATTAGTGAATCAGCTAATTTTTGTATTGGTTGCATTATACAATAGCAGGATGCATTCCAAAGTGAACTAATAAATATGAATACAGCTCGGCAGTAAACTAACATTAGATTTTTGACAGCATGTAAAATGTGTGTATCTAGTTTCGTGTGCATGACACGTTTCTGTAATAACCATCATCAAGTATGCTCATAATTGAAAAATTACAAAGCCAAATAATTTTAAAATGTTTGGGAGAACCGAAACAGTGTTATAGTAACAATTAGCTACGTTTAGCTTACTGTTACTTGTTAGAACAAAAATTACTTGTTCCTTTGATTCAGTTGTTGAGCAGTTGAGCAATTACAGGTTCCAGAGAAAATATCTGATATATGTGTTGCCATGACAACATTTATGAAATAATATTTGTTTTTATTTATCTTCTGGAATGTTTTTACTGTCTATTAAACAAATATGAAGTTTCACAATATATAAAGCCAAGCCAGATATATATGTTGATTTTGCACATGTCCTGTGCACACAAAAAGGATATATATATATGCTTTTCAATGAGAAATATAAAAAAATATTAAGATAATAAGGGCTATTTCTTAAAAGATTGTATGGTTGGAAGGATTTTTTGTACAAATGTTTAAAAGAAATAGACCGTTTGCAAATATCCTACTTCAATTCTAAAATTATACATTTTACATGAGTTATTTCCCTTTAAGGTATTATCAAAACTGTCTCCTTTCATGAATACTTTATAGGAAAATAACATTTTTTCCCCAAAATCTTTTCAAAATTTTAATGTTGTAACAACTTTTGAATTTTCCATTTGCTTTAAAATTATTCCCTGAATTTTTACAAGGTTAAAATATTTACAAATTATATGAAAATTAAACTAAAATTTGTTGTCTTTTTCCAATTGCTCTCGCTAGACCACCAGGTACCAGTTTGCCTGGTGTAAGGGAAATAACTCATGTAAGAAAAGGTATCAAGATGTAAAATTTTAGAATCAAATCAGGATTGTACATTTGATCTATGGAATTTAGTAGGTGTTGGAAAAGGTACCGTCTAACTACATCCTCCCGCCATTTCAGTATTTTATGGAATAGCCCTTTACCAATTTTTATAGACCCGTTCACGATAAATGCGGTCCTGCATTCATCTGGGACTTGTGTGAGTGGTAATTATACCCTTCACGTAAAATGACATCGTAGAACAATTAAATGTGTTTATGACGTCACGATTTTTTCCGCGAAATCGTCATTTTTCAACTCACAAATGCCCTGGATGAATGTAGGACCACAGTTATCGTGAAAGGGTCAATTGTTACAGTATATTTGTATGTCATTATTTAACTATACTAATATTTTAACACCATTTCTGTAGTTTTTCCAAGACAAAATGTAAACTTTTAAACAGGTAATGTAATTGTTGTCTTCTTTCTATGTCTAATTACCTTTGCATGGCATGTTGTAAAAAAATGGAAATCATGTGTTTTGGGGTTACCTCCCCTTCAGGGGAAAGGAAATGCTAATGGGGTTACTTCCCTTTGAAGGGAAAGGAAATGCTAAATGATTGGTCTATTTGAATATTTTTACTTGTTGGGAGTAATGTTGCATCATAATATTGGTATGTTATATTAAATGTGCATTGTGGATTTTTTTTTAATTCTAATATAAGAATTGCTCAAACTACATAGTACAAAATATGTTGACAGACAAGATATCTTTTTCTGTGTCCACTTCTGTTTTTAAGCACTTACTATTTGACTGTATGTTGTATCATACTAGATTAGTGTTAAATTAACATTTAAAAATACTTTTGAAAATAAAGTGTTATCGTTATGGTGTTTAACGCCACTTTCAATAATATTTCAGTTATATCGTGACAGTCAGTTTTATAGGTGGAGGAAAGCGGAGTGCACGAGAAAAACCACCAACCTGTCGCAAGTCACTGACAAACGTTATCACATAATGTTGTATCGAGTACAACTTGCAATGCACTGGATTCAAACTCACAACATTAGTGGTTATAGGCACCAAGTACATGTGTAGATGTAAATCCAACTACCATAAGATCACAACAATGACGGTCCTTTCGAAAATAATATAAGCCAATGACATGGACTGTCGTTATTTGGTTTTACGAGGATGGATTTCTCATAGAAATATCGCTTCGAAGGTGAAGCTTGAGATGTGAGATGTAATGAAACTTCTATTACGAGCAAAAAATGTAAACGTTAATTATGTGTATTGAGGATTTGTGAAATTGATGTCAATATAACGTCACATTAGAAACCAATGATAATTTTTCACACATGTTGTTTGATAATAGATATTATTTTAGGTACCGTAAAGATCGAAGAGAAAATTTACTAGAAATATGGTAGAATAGTTGAGTTGACTCCTCACGTCTGTTTGCATGATATATGTGTATTGTATCCAGTGTAAAATGTCATTAATAAACAGAGATGTCAGCTTTTTACATATTGTTTGATTATAAGCTAGTTAAATGTCATGTTATTGTAAGCCTGTTAGCTTACCTAGTCAAAGTTCGTGTCAGATTTTGCTATCATGTAGCCTCCGTCCCAGGTTTACTCTGGTAAATGATTTCTGGCTTCATGTAGCCTCTTGTTAAATCAGGTGATCAATTTCTAGCTTGTGTAGTCTATGATTAAATCAGGGGAGTGGTTCCAGGCCCCTTATGAGTGTATGATTAAATCGAGGGAGTGATTGCGGGCTCCACAGGAGGCTTCCTGTAAATGCCATGTCATTGTAAACTTTTAAATGTAATGTGATTGATCACTGCTTGGTACATGTAACATGCTCTTGCAATGAATGTCTTGCAAATCTATCAATAACAGTAGATTTATTACGTTATGAATGAGTCTTGATAAGATGAACTGATCAGTTTAATTTATGCCTATTATAATGCATGGTAACAACACTAATTTCAATTAAATTTTTTTTAATCTAAAATTGATAAAATATAGGTAGACCATTGTTATTAATACAATAAGGTTTTATATTTATTTGCCATATTGGGTTGAAGCAGTCTTTGCCTTAATTTTTTTTCACCTTCTTGCCTGAAAGCCAAATTTAGAAATATTTCTATTTATTCAAACAAATTCTTTCATAATTTTCACTTGTCCGAATCCAGTTTTACTTGTCCCAGGCTTCGGGCAAGTGGGTTAGTGCGAAGACTGCTGAAGTATACAGTTGGATTGTCAATTTAATTATTTAAACCGTTTATTTTTCAGATGGCGTAAACTGGTGTATGGAGTAGAGGTGGTGACATTACCAGACTCATCAGATCTAGACGAGGAAACCATTCACGTGTGTGAACAATTTAGAAAATACCACAAAGCCAATTGTGCTAAAGCCATAGTCAAAGATCTCAAGTGAGTAAAAAAACATTGGTTTGGAGGGGGGTAAATCGGTTATGGTGTTTAACGCCACCTGCAACAATATTTCAGTTATATCATGGCATTCAGTTTCATTGTTGGAGGAAACCGGAGTACCTGGAAAAAACCACCAACCTGTTTCAAGTCACTGACAAACTTTGCTACATAATGTTGTATCGAGTACACCTCACCATTACAGGGATTCGAACTCACAACTTTAGTGGTGAAAAGGCACTGATTGTATGGTTAGTTGTAAATCCAACTAACATACGATCACTACCACAATGGCCCCCTGTTGATTTGATGTTTCCCTATTGACTGGTCCCCTGTTGGTTTGATGTTTTCCTATTGACTGGTCCCCTGTTGGTTTGATGTTTCCCTATTGACTGGTCCCCTGTTGGTTTGATGTTTCCCTATTGACTGGTCCCCTGTTGGTTTGATGTTTCCCTATTGACTAATCAACATCTACTCCACCCAAAAAATCTTCTCTATGTGTCTGTAAAAATTATGTTTTCTATTTTTATGAAACAAAAGTTTAAGCAGTGATAGTCAAGTCAACAATTCCATCAATATCTATAAAAGGAAAAATCACCGCTCGCCACATATCATTGAACATGAACCATGACATATGACGTTGGAAATCAAGGTCCTGGATTGGGACAGGCACAAAAATGTGGTGGTGTTAAACCAGATTAAAGGATGTCAGCGCTCTTCATCTTGATAATTGGATCTCCGGCAATACACCTTTCCATTTTTGAGAAAGAAAGTAAATAGGTTTTCCTACCTACTCACTACTGAAATTGTTACGCCAGGAGAAACAACAAGCCAACTCATTAAAGTTCACCTTACATTTGTTGGTTGCTAAATTTTGTGATTTTAATGGGTATCTCTATTCCAGAAATTAAAGTGTAAAATAAATAAATATAACATGAGTAATTATGTTGATTGAATCTATCCCACTTTTTATACCCCACTCGTAGAGAGAGGGCTATATTGCAATCACCTTGTCCGTCCGTTCACACTTTCGTAACAGATATCTCAGCTTCTACTGGAAGAAATGATTTTATATTTGATATATGGCTTTGGCATGGTGACTTGTACCGTGTCTCCCCTTTCCAGGTTTACCACACATCTACTTCCTGTTTACAGTGCGACTTAGAATTTTTCATGTTTGCAGTAATGAAAACTTTCGTAACAGTTGTCTCAGCTTCTACTGCAAGAAATGATTTTATATTTGATATATGGCTTTGGCATGGTGACTTGTACTGTGTCTCCCCTTTCCAGGTTTACCGCACATCTACTTCCTGTTTACCGTGCGACTTACAAATGAACGAGTGGGGGTATTCTTAGCATGACGTAGCATGCAATATCTTGTTTTTCTTTTTTTCCATTTTTTGCAAAAGGCAGTAAACAAACTAATATTCAATGAGAAGATATGATTAATTTGATTGATGATTGGTTTGGTTTATGGTGTTTAACACCACTTTCAACAATATTTCAGTTGTATTGTGGCGGTCAGTTTTATTAGTGGAGGAAACCGGAGTATGCAAAGAAACCACAGACCTGCCGCAAATCATTGAAAACCTTTATCACATAATGTTGTATCGAGTACACCTTGCCATGAACAGGGTTCGAACTCGCAACTTTAGTGGTGATAGGAACTGCTTGCACAGGTAGTTGTAAATCCAACTACCATACAATCAAGTTCGCGACGGCCTCTTGATTTAATGGAAGTAATTTTATAAGAAATAACAGATTTGAACACGTTTATCTTTTGTAGATACAGATTACATGAATATAAACAGGTGTTCACAGGTACAGACATGTGTGATTGGCTGTTAGAAGTAGGCCTGTCACATGACCGGGGAGAAGCAATAGAATATGGCCGAACTCTTGTCATTGGTCACATTACACGTCATGTGACTAATGAACATCATTTTCATGACCTGCCATATTTCTATCAATTTATGGACGATGATGAGGATTAATAATTGATTGATTGATTGATTGATATTTAATGTGTCATAAAATGTTCAAATTCAGCAATATGCAAAAAAAATGTTGTTGATTGTTTTATTTTTTTTTATATTTAAGAGTTATGGTACTACAGTAGTCTCCCTGTTTAAAGGTTACTTCTTCTGAAATGAAAAAGTTGCTGTATGTGAGGGGGCGGTTGTCTCTCTTGACATTATATGTGAGGGGGGTGTCTCTCTTGACATTGTATGTGAGGGGGGTTGTCTCTCTTGACATTGTATGTGAGTGGGGGGCTTGCCTCTCTTGACATTGTACGTGAGGGAGCAGGGGTTGTCTCTCTCTTGACATTGTATGTGAGGGGGGTTGTCTCTCTTGACATTGTATGTGAGTGGGGGGCTTGCCTCTCTTGACATTGTACGTGA
>MJUT01049381.1:128349-141663 GCA_002080005.1 Gigantidas platifrons | reverse complement strand
CCCTTTACTACGATATAGTTACCCCCCTCCCCCTCCCTTTACTACGACATAGTTAACCCCTCCCTTCACTACGACATAGTTACACCCCCCCCCTTTTACTACGATATAGTTACCCCTTATTCCCCCTCAACTACTACTAACCTGGTTACCACCCTGATTATGACAAGGCCACATATTTAATACTAACCTGGTTACCACCCCGATTATGACAAGGCCACATAATATTTACTACTAACCTGGTTACCACCCTGGTTATGACAAGGCCACATATTTACTACTAACCTGGTTACCACCCTGGTTATGACAAGGCCACATATTTACTACTAACCTGATTACCACCCTGGTTATGACAAGGCCACATATTTACTGGTTTATGCATATTATGTGAATCTACAGAACTATCAACACACATTGGTTTAGCTTTACTTCTAATCTGTAATGAAAGATAAAAAAAAAACCTGAGAGAAATTTCCAAAACTACCGTAGTAGGTTGTATATATTAAGCATTGATTTCTGACATAACGTTATATTGACAGCACTAACATCATTCTGACAAATCCTCAATAAACATGCTATCTTTAATATGTGTTACTTGTAGGAATATCTCTCATAATATCTCATCTCACCTTAAAATGTGATATTGCTATGAGAAATCCATTCTTGCAAAGCCAATAAATGATATTATTATACCTCATATATTAATACCATAAATAGATTAATTTGATTGGACAATGGGTAAAAATCAGAACACGTGATCACACAGGACAAAAATCATATTCCGTGAAATAAAAATCATATTCCACCACTTCGGAAGCCTCACAGGTTTTCCTGCCAGAGTTATCGTTCTTTCACATGAAAACGCCAGAGGCACTCGGAACGCATCATTTGCAGGTAACCGTTACAATGTGGTTTTCAAATATCTGAGACAACGTTCCAATGGACTATTCACCCATGAGTATCATATTCCACTCGGGCGATGCCCTCTGGGAATATGATATTCTTGGGTGAATAAATTTTCATATTTCCCTCACCAGCATGCAATAAATGTATAGTATATGGTGGTTAATGCCACTTTCAACAATATTTCAGTTGCATCGTGGCAGTAGTCTGATTTCTTGTGCATAATACATATCCACGAAGGTCAAATGATTTCCTGAGCCAAAAAGTGAGTAAATTATACAAATAATTACAGTATTCAATTAATGTATGAATTTTTTTTTTTTTTAATTTGACAGTCAATGTCTACAAATATAATGCCAAAAATAAAAAAAATAAAATTTTGACAGTCAATGTCTACAAACAAAATAATTTTGGAAGAGATTATTTTATAAATAAGTGTCTTTGTTATTCCTTATATACAGTCAAACTTGTCTATAGTGACCACTGTTGTTATTCCTTATATACAGTCAAACCTGTCTATAGTGACCACTGAAGGGAGTTCTGAAAAAAGGTCACATAAGACAGGGAGTCATTGAATAGAGGTTATGATATTTGCTCCCAAAATCTCGAGAGGAAAAACCTAGTTCGGGTATATAATCCGCATCAACTTTTAACCCGTTCGTGTGGAGGACAAATGCATGAATAGAGCTTAAATTCTGGCAAGAAAAAAGTATAATGAAATAAAAAATATGTTCATTTATTGTTAAATATTTCCGTCTTTTGTGGGCGAAATTAAAAAAAAAAAAGAATAATTATATTAAATGATCGAGTTGTTTACTTTCTTTCAACAGCTATTGTTATCTTAAGGCAGTGTCTATTCTTACAACAATTTTCAACAAATTGTTGTAAGAATAGCCGTGAATCTTATTCTTACAACAAATAATATTACGGATTAGATAATAAGAAACGAATAATTATTACCTGTATATTAAATATGTTGTAAAAATAGCCTCTATAGCATATTCTTACAACAAAAAAGATAATGTTATAATTAATCATATATATTTATTGTATTATATAGATCTATATAAATTTCTTCATATGCACAACATATAATTTATCATCATAGAATAAAATATTACATAAAAACAATAAAATACAATTTTAATAATCGTAAAAAGCATTATAAAAGTTTTTTTTTTAAAACTTCTAAAAATCATTTAAAATGCTAGATGATTTTATAAGTATGAAGTTTAAATTTTGATAAAATATTTGAAATATAAAAACAATGCAGTGCAAAAAACTGTTGAAGCAAAAGTCAACAAATGATCACAAATGAATTTTACATTTTGATGCATTTGCCTACAACACCAATAGGTTGATTTTGGCTGATTTTTAAGGTTGATTATCGTCGATGATTCTAAGTTCGCTATGATTGCAAGTTCGTGACATTCTGTGTTTTCCCTTTAGCTCGTGACGTCATGAATAAATATTTACCTTCTGCAACGTGCAAGTAACGCTGACGTTTCCAAAAGCATATGCCACTTTTGGATGAAAATGGAACAGAAACAGGTAAGTTATTGCAGCTTTTAAAAAATTTGGTGAAAAATGGCCGATTTCACTATTACTTTTTCTTTCTTAACTAGATGTTCGAAGAATTCCTTGGGAAATCCCTTCAGTCGGTCCGTTGACATTCCAAATGATGAGTCACTATCTGCTTGAAGGTCACATGACAACATTTTTCTTTGTAAGGCCAAAGGAATTACTTTTTTTTTGTCTTTTTTGTTGATATGTTTCTTAGCTATAAAATGTAATTTTTATGAGTGATTTTTCAATGAAATAACAAGTAAAAATTATAAAAAAAATATATTTAAGGCTATTATATAAAAATTTCTATGTTGATATCCCTTAGCCTTACTAAATTATCATACAAAAATGTCATCTTTGTCTTTTATTTACAACTCACAGCCGTACCAGTATACTAGCCTATGGTCTGTGGTTCTTCACAATGGCCATTCTTATTTATGCAAGTACAAAAAATGTAAGTGCAATTTTATTTCTTTCCTAATATTATAATCATTGTTGTTTTCATCGTACTGTAATACGTAATTGCCGAAAATAAAAATACAATATGCATGGCCTCATCTATTGTCAGATTGTTTGGACATGTGTGCATAATAAGGCAGTACATCAGGGTCACAAACTTACAAGCATGGCCACTTTCATTTCGGAAATAGGTCACGTTACGGATATAGATGCTGGTCCTATTCTTTTCCGAGTTATTTAAAAATTAAGGGTATAAAAATATTTGCAAATATCTAGAGAATGTTAACAAGCAGTCAAATTAATTTCTGGTATGAGTATGCAAAACTTTTCCTTGCTAAACAGCTTAGGGTAACGAACTTACGATCATCGAGGATATTTATTTATAAAACTGAAAGATTAAAACGGTATTTTCTATAGCAAGCAATTTTAAATATTTAATATAAATAAGAAATAAACCCAAATAAACAAAAACAACAATAATAAATTATCATGTGAACAACTTACCTGTAAAAAAATGGCGGTCTTAAACAATAATGCTAATCGTGACTTCATTTAATATGAAAAATCTATTATTATGAACTAGTAACAGGTATGGAATTTGGGAGTGAGATGTTGTCAGTTGATCATGCAAAATTATCAGCTTGAGGGATATTGGCAACAATCGCTGCATCAGCTGGGCAAAACGGAATTTTTTCCAAAGTCGGGACTGTGTTTGTTTATTTATTATCTAACTTCTGGTTTGATAATAATATTCTAATAGTTGTTATATGAAGGATTTTTACCAAAAGAACATGGTCGTTAGTCACGTTAGACAGTTGGTCGTTATATAAAGGTCGAATGCACGGGAAAACACTGGGGAGGAATAAATAAGGTCGGCTAACAAAGGAAGTCGTTATACAGAGGGGGTCGCTAAGACAAGTTTGACTGTATATCCAAACAATTTTGTTATGTTCTTTTTAACCAAACAATTGTAGAAAATAATATTCAAATAATAATTACCTCCCCTGATGCAATAGCTTCTCCTGGAACAAAGAGATCTGGATAGATATTTTTCACAAACCAATCAAAACTTTTACAATTTAATTTCTTCCTGAGTTCTTTTCTCTCTGTTACATCTCCATAATCACCCTACAAAGTTAACAATGATAACAATTAAAGAATGTGTTGAAAAACATGAGTCAGTGAAAATTATGAAAGAGTCAGTGAAAAAAAATGAGTTAGTGAATATATGAGAGAGTAACTGAAAAATATGAGTCAGTGAAAAATACGAACACTCTTTAAAGCAAAGAGTTCTAAAAGTAGATAGTTGCTAAAAGCATTCACTCCATATTTGAGCATAGCCCCCCCTCCCCCCTCCCCTCGGATGGATGGACAGACAGGCTGAGTGGTGAAACCATGTGATCTCCCCACACCCAGTTTCATGGAAGCATAAAACCAATGACATCAATTTATCTTCATTTGCACATCAAAGATAATTTCCTTGACTGATTTTTTTGCCTTGAAATAATTCCCTAACGTGCAATAAAATCAATTCCTCGATTTCAATATAATTGTACTATAACAAAGGAGATATTAATTGCCTCTTTCTCATTCTTCCATTAATAGTATTAAATATGGCAGCTTAAGTTTGACACAAATTAATTTTCAATCCGTTACAAACAGATTTTCTTTCCAGATTGGTGTTATTTAATGGTATAAAGATTAATATAAATCATCATGATCAATTTAATACTTTGATTTTTATCAAATTTAATAGAATAAGTAATATTTTAAGTATTGACGAGGGATTACAAGGTTCATAAGTTAATTTTCTACAAATAAATAAAACTGTTGAAGATGGCTTGGCATTTAGATATACAGACAAACCTGTCTTATGTGACCATCCAAGGTAACTGTGAGGCAAATGGTCCCTTAAGGGGGTACCATACATTACAGGGAGATAACTCTTTAAAATCAGTTGAACGCTTTGATCATATGATGCTTGTATGCAGATTTCAAGCATCTCGGTGATCAAAACCACAGCCAGAAAAGCTGCTATGTGGCTAGTGAATTTATAGCTCTGAGTCTGTTGGTTGGAATTTGCTATTATTTTGATATTTATTACAGTGGATATATTCAAACACACTGCCAAAAAAAAATAAGAAAATTAAACGAGCAGATCAATTTTTACCTGACGTGTATGGTACCACCTTAATACAAGATTAATTGATATGAAATACACTGTGAAGAGAAATAAATGTTATGGTTTATTTGAGAATAAAGATTCTTACCTTGTCACTAAAGCAAGGTTAACCATATATTGTTACTATCAGCAATTTTTCAGCTATATTTCTTGAACTTACTAGGGTAGGGGGAGTGGGTTGACAGTTGTTCAAGGTATATTGAACCCACTACTTTCTCTTGATTAGAAATGAGGTGGTTCAAAATACTGTATGTAGGATGACAGCCAACCAGAAAACCTACCAATAATATACAGTTATTTAATGTGTAGCCAGGCAATAGACCAGAATATATTTCCCAGTACCGAGGGACAAATTTTCTGGTCTATTGCCTGGATACACATGAAATAACTGTTTTATTACCTAATAGTAGTTTTGGGATGCATATTTTTGTACTTTCAAAGTTTTGGGATAGAGAGATTAAAGAATAAAGTAATTAAATTGTATTTTTCAAAACAGTTAACAATAACAAATTATGAGTTATCATTCGAACGTTTTATTACAGTTTGAATTTAGACGCATTGATAAAGATTTGGTCGAGTTAGTGACTATTCATGAGACGTAATTGACCAATCATAAAGCGGGTCAAAAGGTCGCGGGCAATAGAACGACCATCGTTCTATTGCCCGAGAGACAAATCAAAAGTGAAATATGGTTAAAACTAAAATATTCCCAATAGAAAGGTAATTAATATACTATTAGGTAATAAATACTTACTAATTCATGGTTAAAAACTTACTAAATCATGGTTAAATACTTACTAAATCATGATTAAATACTTACTAAATCATGATTAAATCTTTCATAGTAGTAATTTTTATACTCGTCCATCCAAACTTCAGCCAGACGTATTGAGTTTTTCTTCACTACATTTACCCCAGTTCTCCATTTGTATGGCGATCGTTTACGGAAAATATGACCCACGTGAGAACATGGTACAATTTCTAACGTCCCACCGCACATCCAAACCTGTACAATACAAAATGACAAGATCAAATGATTGATTGATTGTTGCTTAACGTCAAGTGAGTCGTATTTCATCTATGCTGATGATGAGTACAAGCGTACAATAAATAATAAATCAGTGAGTACATGAAGTAAAACCAGGGGTGTTGAATTTGACCTATATTTTGTATATATAGAGGAATATTTTGATTGTCACAGATAAAATGGGATGTCGTGGTCGTGATCGTATGGTAGTTGGATTTACATCTATCTGTGCAATCAGTGCCTATCACCACTAAAGTTGTGAGTTCGAATCCCACTGATGGCGAGGTGTACTCGATACAACATTATGTGATAAAGTTTGTCAGTGGCTTACAGCATGTCGGTGGTTTTCTCCGGTTTCCTCCAACAATAAAACTAACTGTCACGATATAACTGAAATATTGTTGAAAGTGGTATTAAACACCATGACCTTAACCCCACAAGTAAAAGGGGAGATAATTGATAGGTGTTTTAGTTGTAATGGCCTGTCAATGATCACTGCCATCAAACTGCTGCTTTTTAGAAGTGCTTTAAGTTGTCTTTTGTTATGTGTAAGGAACATTGGCACTCCCACAAGATGAGACATCAATTTACATCATGTCCTTGTTGGCAAGTTGTGCGTTTAATTTATCTTACAGAACCATTTTTATTCCTGTGAGTGGTTGTGTGGTTAGGGGCCCCAGAGCACAGCTTTGCCTGGGGGCCTATAATGCTGAATGTACATACCCTAAAAGAGAGCTCCAGATTTTCACCTCCCCATATATCCATACCGGGGTCATACGTTCCTAGATGTGTAAAATATTCCCTACTGATAGAAAACAAACCTCCAGCCATTGTAGGCGACCTAAAATAAATTATATTCATTCATGAAAACAAGCAAAGTCTAATGTCTATTCTTTAGCATGTATACAAATTCTAATGCATATTCATTACCATGTATACAAATTCTGATGCATATTCATTACCATGTATACAAATTCTGATGCATATGTATTCTTTAAAATGTTAATACAATAGTTTTTATTATTGTTTTGAGCTTTGACTGCAACTTTCTGATTAGAAATTGCACCCATTACAATAGCTCAAAGATATATCTTTTCTTTTATAAAAAAAAACAATTGGATAGAGAATCCATGCCCATGCTCCAAAACCAGCCAATCAGAAAACTGTTAACAGTGGAACCTATCTAATCCAACACACCAAGGGACCAGGGAAATGTGTCAGATTGTACAGGATGTTGGAATACTCAGGTTTTATTTTAGTTAACAGAAATACTTTTTGACTATAAATGTTTGTTGGATGTCACAGGGTGTCAGAAAACTCAGTAGTCGGATTCCACAAGTTCCACTGTCTATACTGTTCTGATTGGACAAGTTTAGAGTATAGAGGCATAAAATATGTACTAAAACCATTTTTATCAAGGCACAATGCCACTTAATATAAGTATAAATCATGTAAATATAATCTTGTATTATGCATGTACTATATCAATATCAAGTATTTGTACCAATAAGGATTCTTTTTACTGTTCAGCATATCATCTTTTTTATTTGTTTATTTTTTTGTGTTTCTTGAATTATCCTGTAACAATAAGGATTTATTTACACGTCAGTATTGGTATGAGTAATGGTTGTGTTTAACATCGTTTTCAACAAAATTCCGCTTCGGTCTTCTTTTTCATTGGTAGCAGAAACTTGAGTACCCATGAAGAACCACTGGTCTTTGCTTGTAGTTGAAAATATTCACATTCCAAGAAAGTGAGCAGTCATGTATATGTGCTTTTAATGGTATCAATTCTCTCTCTGTTTCTATTGTTTGTTTAAGGGATTAGGCACTGTTCTAACAGTGTCGTATATTTTATTTTCCATTTTTTTACTAGTACAATAGATATTTTTTCGTAGAAGTACCAGATAAATGTTTCTTTGTGACCATAACATGTATTTTGTCTATATGTGCACATAAATTGAGAAATAAGCATTGTAAAGATATTATTATTACCTGACTGAGCTTCTGGGTAAAAAAATAGAAGAATTAATATTATCAATCAATTAAAATACAATTTTCAGTGATATTACAATGTTGTAATGTACCAAAAGTTCACGTTTTTTTTCTTTGCTTGTTAAATGAATTTTACTTGTACGATGAAATGAGATAGAAATTTTATGCAGAAAACAACATTCTACTTAGCATATAACACTCAACATTTTACTAAAGATAACTTATATAAATTTAATATTCTAAATTTCTACCGAAGTAATCCTTTTGAATCTAATATTTTCTCTAAAACGCTAATCGCTATAAATTCAATAAAATACAATAATCCTATTATCATAGAAAAAACATGTTTAGTTCACTGAGTGACCAAAAATGCACTGATCATGTGACCTAGAATACAATGATCATGTGACTTGCCAGGAATTGTGTTTTTGTAAAGTGTTTAAGTAATGTTGATTTCTGTGATATTATTAATACAGCATATCAAAAAATGGAAAAGTAAGATTATATCCTCTGTTCTTTAATCCAGACTTGCTTAAAGTTCCTTTCTTATCAATACCCATAATCCCTTTAAAAATGGCTGCCATGAAAGTATAAATCTTGACAAAACACTTATATTAACAGCTGAGCTGGATAGCAAATATAAGTGGTCAGTCAATATTTCAATTTTCATAGCAACGTTTTATTTAAAGAAATTACTAATAAGAAAGGGTAGAGTAAGCAAAATCTACTGACTTTAATACGTGAAGTGTTGGTACCCACACATTGTAAAAAATACATTACAGTCTTTGCACTAACCCACTTGCCCGAAGCCAGGGACAAGTCAAACTGGATTCAGACTAGAGAAAATTATGAAAGAATTTGTTTGAACAAATAGAAAACTTGTCTAAATTTGGCTTTCAGGTAAGTAGGTGAAAAAAATTTAGGCAAAGACTGATACACTATGATATCATGCAGATTCTACCACATAAAAAAACATAGCTAAATATACAGATGGCAAATCATATACAAATATAAACCAAAAAAATAAAATAAAAAAAAGCAGAAAAGAATAAAGTGCTACAAGTGTAATCGTGAAATTACTAAAGCTGATGCTATGACTATAAGATAATACAGAAGGTGCTTGGTATAAGAAGCTAAAGATAAGAAAAGTATGATTAGAAAAAGCTACAAACAAAAAAATATATAAATAAATGAATTTTTTTTAAAAATGAGACTATTTTAATTTTTACTATCATTGGTAACTGCACACCATTTGTCTGAAATCCTAAAAAATTAAATAAGCTTTTTTCTGGAGAAAAATTTAAAGAATAAAGAAATTAGAATAAAGCTGAATAAACTACAGAGAGATTTGATAGGCTAAGGGATTATGTTAGTTTATGTTAATTAGTTTACAACGATCATGTGACAACTAACCGAACAGGATCAATGGGTGATTTTCGTAATTTCTGTATATATTCCGGAGGTACCATCCATTTGAATATTAAATTCCAGTCAAATTTTCCTATCTGTATATCTTTTGACTTATGAGAAATAAACTTAAAATTCTCGTCAGAAATTTGAGGAATCTGGGGGTAAACAACATGCCGTGGGTCTTCAGCAATTCTATTCAACAACGGTTCTAGCCAACCTAAATAAGAAGACAAAAAGTTTTCAATTTCCATGTATAATAAAAAGTCATTCATCTTTAATTTAATTTAATTCTTTATCTATTTAATGAGGATTGCAGACAGCCAATGTCTAGGTGCAGTTTTCCTCATCTTTTTTCATCTTTTAGAACCTTTGATCTTACCTACTTAAAACAGATGAATAAAACACCCAGATGATATAGAATAATTAAAAATGCATTAAAGTCCAAGATTTTCGTAATTTCTGTATATATTCCGGAGGTACCATCCATTTGAATATTAAATTCCAGTCAAATTTTCCTATCTTTATATCTTTTGACTTATGAGAAATAAACTTAAAATTCTCGTCAGAAATTTGAGGAATCTGGGGGTAAACAACATGACGTGGGTCTTCAGCAATTCTATTCAACAACGGTACATTAACCAAAGTTTTATGAAGTTTGTAATTAACTGCTACTTGGTTTTAATTTAATTTAGAATATTCAAATGAGATTATTGTTATACCCTTAACATTCCGTCGGGGAAAAGAAATGAAATAGTAACAGGGTTCTTTGTATTTTTAACAATGCTGGAAATATTTGAAATATTTCAATGAGCAGACGACAGTTTTTGAATTGCATTTCAAGGCCATTTATACCAAGGTGCAACTTTTCAACACAATTTCATTTCAATTATTTTCAACAACAGAAAACAGAGCGATCAAAACTGCATGTTTTCTTTCTTAAACAAAACTAGCAAGCTATGGGTATATGCTCTAGTGCATTATTAAATGCAAATTTATTAATTTTCAGAAATACTTCAAATACACAGAGAAATAGATAGTTTACTGATTAAGATTAAAGATTCTAGCTTTACGAATGACTAACCTAACTGGGTCAATTAATTTTTTACGTTTTTTTTGTTGAGATTCTGGGGGAACCATCCATCTGAATATTAAGTTCCAATCAAATTTTCCTACTTGTATATCTTTTGCAGCAAAGGCTTTAAATTGTAATGTTTCAGCAGAAATTTGAGCTATCTGGGGATACACAACATGGTGATAATCGTCTGCTATCCTTGACAACAGAGGTTCAAGCCAGCCTATCCATTGAAAAAACAAAACAATTGTGTGTCAGTATCGGACAGAAATTTTAGCTATCTGGGGATACACAACATGGTGATAATCGTCTGCTATCCTTGACAACAGAGGTTCAAGCCAGCCTATCCATTCAAAAACAAAATAAAACAATTGTGTTTCAGTATCTGAACAAAAATTCGCCACTGTATTTGCTTAATGAAACTGAATGACTGGTTCACGTGAAACCTTGACAATTCTACTGATTTTTTTAATCTATTTTGTTGGTAAAAATGTAAAACAACCAAGCAATTATATTTTTCTCAAACAGTATTAATTGAAAATAAAAAGTCTATCTAAACAGCAATGGTAGACCACTGACAATTTAACCAACAAACATCAACATGAACAACAAAACGCAAACCTCCATCGAAACCTCTAAACACAGAAATGATAACAACCCATACACCATATAGCTTACAGATGCAGAACTTTAGCTCTTTAACTACTTTACCTCCCCTGATATCATAGGTTTACCTCCCCTGATGCAAAAAAAAACAACTGAAACCGTTCTGTGTGAGCTGAACATCATATATAATAATAGTGCTGATAATATACTATATAAATTCAGTGGCAGTTGTTAGTTTTTAGCTAGTTATAAGATTAACACAAATAAATTAAGTCTGATAAGATATTTGTACACAGCTAAAACAGCAGTGTAGCTTAAGATATTATCTAGACATTAAATATTTGGTGGGGTTTTTTTATTTGTAATTTTCTAGACCAGTATAAGACATCAGGGTCAAACTCAAAGTTTGACCTTATATCTTGTCAAATGATATAAAAACGTAGATATTTAATTTAGTGTGCACAGCATGTTTCCAGAATAACCTACATCAGGTACACTCAAAATCAACAGATTGGACAGCCAAATAATTTAAAAGTCATTGGCAACAAGTAAATCAAAGGGTCAAAACAGGATAGCCAAAATTGGCATGAGAAACTTAGTTTTAATAAATCAACAATATTCAGTAACTGTAAGTTACTCAAAAAAGTCATTTAAAATATTCAGAATTCAGAAATGTTTTCAAGGGACATAATCCCTGCTATATTAAAGCTATCATTGTTAAAGTCAAACTTATCCTATAGAGTCAAACCTGTATTAAGAGGTCACCTTTGGAACAGGTGGCCGTTAATGACAGGTGTCTGTTTAATAGAGGTGACCTCGTATGCAGATTTGACTGTACTTTGTAAAAGTAATCATCAGAATAATGAATCACATACATTTGTTACTCGTCCAGTTTCAAACAAAATATTTTGCATTTCTTAAAACTATTCAAAGGGAAACAACTCTATATTTGGCACATTAGGCATCATGGGTAAAATCCCATGAACACAGATGCCCTCCACCCAGATTAAGATACTGTAGGTTGCAAAAATATAAAGAAATCAAGAGGTATAATTCGCCACAAGAATTACCGTTTGTTGTTGCTGAAGTGATCGAGGAGTAGTGCACATTACAGATTATATTTTTAAAAGGAAAAAATGATGGTCCCTACATGACCATGTATATGAATTTCAAATCAAATGTTTATGGGGAATTTAAGTTATTAAACGGACATCAAATGTGGACCTATTCACGGACAACAGCTGGCGCTATGTACATGTATGTACAGTTGTAAGAACAAGGGTAGATGTTAATGCCCTTGAAACCCCTGCAGAGGGAGCATAAAAAATATTGTAATGTTTATTTTGTCATCACAGATACAGTAAATAAATCAAAAATTTAATTGAAAAGTTCATTTTAATCAGATTAAAAGTATGACCATGATTACTACATATACAAGTTGAAGATTTGATATAGCATGTAGAATTCTGACACAACTACCACTCACTCCACTGCCCTATAACAGACTGATGAGGGACCTTGGGTGGTATATTTTATTAAGGGATGGTATATTAGAAGCATGTTAATAGTCAGTGCAAGATAGCCAGTATTACTAAGAATAAAAAAAATAGGACAATTTTTATAATTTTTTTGCTTTGCAGAATTTTCCCATATATGTTTGAGATAATAATTTGTATTTTTCGAGAACAAAAATAACTAAGAATTATTTTTTAAGAAAATGCTAGCGTTCAACAGTACAAAAGTCAGATTAAAAATGTCACACGTAACTAATTTTATATTGTATTGAAATGATGTCCATCTAATATAGCCTGAAGCTCACATGTGAGTTTGCAATCACTCGCCTAACCTTGCAGTCACAACACTTTTGAGTTTGTAATCACTCGCCTAACCTTGCAGTCACAACACTTTTGAGTTTGTAATCACTCTCCTAACTTTGCAGTCACAACACTTTTGAGTTTGTAATCACTCGCCTAACCTTGCAGTCACAACACTTTTGAGTTTGTAATCACTCTCCTAACTTTGCAGTCACAACACTTTTGAGTTTGTAATCACTCGCCTAACTTTGCAGTCACAACACTTTTGAGTTTGTAATCACTC
>MJUT01049381.1:109614-128236 GCA_002080005.1 Gigantidas platifrons | reverse complement strand
AACACTTTTGAGTTTGTAATCACTCTCCTAACCTTGCAGTCATAACACTTTTGAGTTTGTAATCACTCTCCTAACTTTGCAGTCATAACACTTTTGAGTACATTTCTAACACTCATACTCTAACATACTCTAATCAGAACATTTATGTTGAAACTACTTTACATTCCAAATATTGAACAAATAATTTGCGAGTAACAGAGCATTGCAGCAATTCACAAATGCATACATGAGTAAATTGTCATCTTTGATATGTAACAAGGGATTTAATATTGATATTCAAAATGCAAAAGTAGTTATACTGTTTATTACATAGAGTTTACACTTTTGTTTGTGCTAATAAGACGTTCAAACATGGAAATTGTTTTTCATTCCCTTATTTATTGAACTATTGTATAAAACACAGCCTATGTTATATTTTGCTCTCCTAAGACTTTAACACAACATACACTACTGGGTAATCTAATGTTATATAATTCAATCTTCATATCACAATGCTGTTTGGTGTCAAATACAACTGCATTTTCATTCCATTTCCTGATTCTCAATATGTTTCTCAATATTTTTTTCATTGCAGCCCATTCTAAATATCGGGACTGCAAGGGCTATGAAAACATAGACTGTTGGGCCTAATTTTGTGTGATCTTTAACCTACATATCACAATACTGTTACATGCCATTTTTGACAGTTTTCCACTATCGTTTGGATCCCATGGCCTTGACCCCATAGACATTGATTAATAATAAAAAAAAAAAAAGTCAGCTAAAATTATCACTATTTTCAATAAAAAATTTCTTCTTGACAATGTATTTTTCACATAAATAATTTCCCCTTTCTTTTGAACCTACATTTTTTTGTAAATGATTAAAAGTGGTGTTAAACACCATAACCCCTTACCCCTCCAAAAATAAATTTTATTACAAACATGTTTTTTTTTTCTTTTTCCCAGATCCCATGATTTACAAAGCTAAACAAATCTGCAAAACCATCAATTATAAAAATGTCCTAAAAAAAGACAGAAACTAAATGTTACGCGGACTACAAGATATCTGTTTATAACACATTATTAATTCTATCAATTCCACACAAACCTGATCGGTGTGGACTTGTCTATTAATGTCTTTTTAACAGCATCGGAAACCGGCATCCAATTAAATATGAGACTCCAGTCAAACCGGCCTACTTGTATGTCCTTATGTTTGCTAAATTTAAATTGTAACGTGTCATCGAGAATGGATTCGATGACTGGCGTGACCACGTGACGCTTGTCCTCAGCAATTCGGTCAAGAATCGGTTCAAGCCAACCTGTCAAATATTATCATGAGCATGTAGAAATAATTTATAACAAATTCAAGTCTTAAACAAGAATTACAACTTACAGTATTTTGAAGGAGTTGATGTTGTCAATGTTACAATGGGTTCTATCTGATTAAAGTTGTATATAATGTAGTAAATAGACACCCCCCCCATCCCACTAATAAGACCACCCCATCTACAATGAAGAAAAAAGGCATTATAAGAGGCAGGGCTTCTCTTGAGAGGGGAATTTTAGGAGTATCTTGCTTTCTTAGTTCATGTGAATCTATCCTGTTAAGAGGGGGAGGGCTACTGCAGTACCACACTTATTAAGTCCCTTCAGTATTATTGTGGATTCAGATGCTATTATTGTGGAATAAGATGGTATTATTGTGAATTCAGATGGTATTATTGTGGAATAAGATAGCATTATTTTGGATTCATCATAAAATATGGTATTATTGTGGATTCATCAAAAGATGGTATTATTGAGGAAAAAGATGGTATTATTTTGGATTCGGATTGCTTTATTGTGGAATAAGATGGTATTATTTTAGATGCATTATAAGATATGGTAGTATTGTGGATTCAGATGGTATTACTTTGGATTCATCACAAGATATGGTATTATTGTGGATTCAGATGGTATTACTTTGGATTCATCACAAGATATGGTATTATTGTGGATTCAGATGGCATTACTTTGGATTCATCACAAGATATGGTATTATTGTGGATTCATATGGTATTATTTTGGATTAAAATTATGTTATTTTGGATTCATCAAAAGATATGTGTTTTATTGTAGATTCAGATGGTATTATTGTAGAATCAGATGGTATTATTGTGGAATCAGATGGTATTATTGTAGAATCAGATGGTATTATTGTGGAATCAGATGGTATTATTGTGGAAGCAGATGGTATTATTGTGGAATCAGATGGTATTATTGTGGATTCATCAAAAGATGGTATTATTTTGGATTCAGATTGCTTTATTGTGGAATAAGATGGTATTATTTTAGATGCATTACAAGATATGGTAGTATTGTGGATTCAGATGGTATTACTTTGGATTCATCACAAGATATGGTATTATTGTGGATTCAGATGGTATTACTTTGGATTCATCACAAGATATGGTATTATTGTGGATTCAGATGGCATTACTTTGGATTCATCACAAGATATGGTATTATTGTGGATTCGTATGGTATTATTTTGGATTAAAATGATGTTATTTTGGATTCATCAAACGATATGTGTTTTATTGTAGATTCAGATGGTATTATTATAGAATCAGATGGTATTATTGTGGAATCAGATGGTATTATTGTGGAATCAGATGGTATTATTGTAGAATCAGATGGTATTATTGTGGAATCAAATGGTATTATTGTGGAATCAGATGGTATTATTATGGAATCAGACGGTATTATTATAGAATCATATGGTATTATTGTGTGGAATCAGATAGTATTATTGTGAAGCCTTGTGGGGAAAAAAGTCTGTTGACACTTGATTTCATTATTTCCTATATTTTCTTTCCACACTAAATTTTCATTTTGGTGGTATTAACGAAAACCACAAAAATTAATATCAAACAAACACTAATGAATACACAGTGTAAAATAGCTCTTCATAAATATACATATTCATAATATTTTATATTTAAAAAAAATGAAAATTATTAAATATATCCAAATAAAAAATCCATAAAATGCCTGAATCCAATGTATAAAATGTTTAAATAATGATCAAATATTTTGATCAATGCATTATGAAGAAAAAAAATCCAGTTTGTCATAAACATACAAATGAAAAGGGTCAGTGGATCTTGTTTATCACTGACGGTTTATCGTCACTTTTAAATGTAAATTTGTTCAAACCAAAGTTCAAATTAAATTATTGAATAACAATTGCATTAAGCAAATCGTCATAATAAGAATGAAATATCTGCCGCTGCACATTTAGCAGCTACCAACAAATCTATTAATCAATTAACTAAAAATTATATAAAAATTAAGGTAATAAATTTTAACCTTCGTGCACCACAATCATAATAAATCAATTCTGTTAAAATGGACGTGCAACAAAAATAACGTTTGTTTACCATTGTTAATTATAGCAACATGCCTCCAAAAAAGAAGCTTTACATGACCCATTAAAAAGTCCAAATCACCCAATCACAAACCTTATATGCATAACCTTTGACCTCAGCATTTTTTAAAATATCCAAATCACCCAATAACAAACCTTATAGGCATGACCTTTGAACTCAGCCTCTTTTTTATTGAATTAGGGACGGGCATCCAACTAAAAGCCATATTCCAATTAAACTTCCCAACTTGTATGTCTTTATAATCAGACATGTTAATCTTGAAATTATCTGCTTCAATAGATTCTATAATGGGGGTTACAACATGACGTTTATCTTCTCCTATGCGGGACAACATTGGCTCAAGCCAACCTGTAAAATTTATATTTAAATGTTTGATAAAGCATTGTCGATGAAACTGGGACAACATTGGCTCAAGCCAACCTGTAATTATATTCAAATATGTTTGGTAAAGCATTGTTGATAGAATTCATGAATTGGTGGACTGTTACAAAATTGCAAGTTAAAAATTGTAAGCATACTAGTTTGAATTGTTTTCTGTGCAGAACATTTTTCTTATGCCAGTCCACTGGTTTCATCAAACTTATTCAAACTGGTATCTTGTTCTATCTAAATGTCATTCATGCATTTGCTTCAGCCTAAAAAATCCCTTCACAACTTTTTTTCTTTTTTTTTATAATTATTTAGGATTTGAAAGCGACTGAAACTATTAATTCTCTACCAGAGTTCCACTAATTTCCCTTAACCATGCATTATATTAACAACTAACTATTTGAGATTTTTCAACAGTAAATCAAAGGAATAAATTATCACAGATGATGATTGTACATGTATAACCAGAACTGTCACTATAGTAACACTATAACAAAATTATTACTACAAATTTGTATAAATATACAATCTTGTTCTGTACAAAGAAATCCTTTCTATTACTGTGATTATTTTCATAATTTTAAAACCTGGGAATATTGCAAGGTAAAACTGCTGTGCTGCTGCTACTAGCGAAATGTTTTAGAGATAGAGATAGCGAGGAGCTATTAACTAACCATACTGGTGAAACGTTAGACAACCTATTCTGACTAGATTTTTCAGGAATGGGCATCCAATCAAATGTCAGATCCCAAGTGAATTTGCCGATATGTATTTGATCAGGATTGAACCAAATGAACTGGAGATTGTCATCACTGATGTTGTCTATCACTGGAGTAACAACATGTTCTTTTCCTTCTGCAATTCTTGACAGTAGCGGCTCCAACCACCCTAAGTTAAACACAGAGACGATCCTTTATATAGTTCAGATTTTATCTACTTTGTGCTTAAAGTTTGTTTAACTGACTCTGTTGGATTGTTAATGGTTTATTTTCATTGGTGAAATGATTTATTTTCACTGGTGAAATGATTCGTTTTCACTGGTGAAATGATTTATTTTCACTGGTAAAGTAATTTGCTTTCACTGGTAAAGTAATTTTTTTCACTGGTGAAATGATTATTTTTCACTGGTGAAATTATTTATTTTCACCGGTGGAGTAATTTGTTTTCACTGGTGAAATGATTTATTTTTACTGTTGAGAATAACTGCAAAAATTAACATAAGGAACTGTCAGAAGGATATTATCTGTCTATAATATTGACCTTGACACATATTTTTCACATTAGGTCATTAATAAAGACATCCTACTTTAATTTTATATTTATTTGGTATCATCAATTTTTTGTGGACATTGTTGTTTCATCAGTCCACAATAGGACATTATTACTTTACTAAGCTCAAAAGAAATATGTGGACACCAACAAAATTAAAAATCTCAAACCAAGAAAATTAGTACTCCATAACAGTTCTTTTTACAGTATATGAGATTTCAAATGACAGAAAATTCAATAGAAAGTGAAAATTATAGGTTGAGTTTATGGTGAAAAAAAGTGGAATTAGCAACAGGCAGTATTGGAAATTTCTGTTGAAATGCTAAAAATAGCTTCATGTGCAGAGTATAACTTATTAACAAAGTAAGTCTGTAATAAAATAAAAAGAATTAAGATGCATTGATAAAACAAATTGCAACACCTCTTAAATAGAAAAGCCATGGATAATTGATATATTACAACTTAATATGAATTTATTTATTAAATTAAAAAATTATGAGACAGTCCTCGAAATGAAAATTTAAATTTAATGGTCCGAATCAACTTCTTGAATATATTATTACATAGTTCTAAATAAAAACTGAAAAAAATTTACTGGTCCGAACAAAGTTTTACTGGTCCTGGGCGGGAGGACCGGTGATCATCATGAGGACAGCAAAGAAGATAGAGCATCCCCCCAAAAAATCTGCCCTGGTATGTGCACATGAATCAACTGAGAGCAAGTTTAATCTCATTCTATGTGTTAATAATTAGTAGAAATATATCTTCTAATAGTACGTGCTGAAATAAAATGATTAGTGAAAGGAAAAAAAAACTCATAACATCTGCTTTGTTAGATCTATAAGAGATTCACTCCTTATTTTTTTATGAAATAATGTTCTCATCAACAAAAAAAAATCAAAATTCTAGAACTGAAAATTTTTCATTCTCATGACAAAGTGAAATGTTTAAGAGAAATGTTACATGCCATCTGTATGTTTAACTAGTGAAGCAAAAATAACTGCCAACAGTACATGACAACCTTTGACAACAAAATTTGAAAATTAATAATAAACAACAACAGCTGTCAATAAATCCCCAAACTTAAAAAGTGAACATTGATTAGTCAAAAATTAGGTCAGATCGTAGCATTTCAACTTAAATTTATATGGAAAATAGGCTACCACAACCTATATTTTGCCCTAAAAATGTAACAAATTTAAATACATTTAAAACCCTAAGTTTAGAGAAATTTTTTTGTAGCTTATTATTTTTGGGGACAAAATTGGGTCACAAGTAGGTCATGATGGCCTACTTTATAGTTTCATGATGACCTACTTTATAGCCTATTAAACTGGTCTCTCAAATTTTGCTAAATGATAATATTTTACAAACAAAAGTATACATATATCTAGAGGCAATGTTAAAAATTGTTTTTTGTATGATATTAAAACAAAGTTAGATTAGGATGACTTAATTTTTGTGCATGTCAAGAATGTTTTCAGTTATGAGTATAATGATATTTCACAGATTCACGACACTTAACTTGTGCAAGACATGTATATTTTTCTTAATACAATATCAGACGTCGAAATGAAAATTTGAATTTATTGGTTCAAACCAAATTCTAGCATTTATCTTAAAATATATCTAAATAAAAACTGAAAAATTTACTGGTTTGAACCAAGTTTGACTTTTCTTCCGTTTTGCTTGGTTTTCTATGTAAGACAAGCCATAAAGACAGCTGTGCGTGACCCTGTCTTACATGGCATTGTCAGCCAATCAAATCGGCCGAGTATAATCAATAATCAATTCTACGACTGCTGTAGTAATATAAATTGTCGTCTTAGTAGATCTAAAAAAGCTTCAANCCTGAATTTTAACTGATTTCCCCTAATAGATTTAATGCGGTTTTAAATAAGTGTGTATTTACTGCATTGCACGTGGCGTTGTAATATTTTGTGTAGTAAACATGACATTGACATGCGAATGAATGAATGAAATCGACATGCTTTGTTTTTAAGTTGAAATGGAAGAAACAGGTACTTGCACTCGTCCTTATTGAAGATCTGAGATTTCTTCCACTCGTGGGAGAAATTCAGCGTCTTTCCACTCGTTCTGCTACGCTCCACTCGTGCAAAGACGGAATTTCTCACACTCATGGAAGAAATCCCAGATCTTCAATAGGGACTCGTGTAAGAACCTATTAGTCTTGGCTGGTGGAACGGTGTTCATCACAAGGACAGTAATATGTTCTTCATCCTTATCTCTTAATATATTGGGATTTTTTTTCTTTCAAATATTACTATTTCAGGAAAAATATTATTTCATTTTCAAATTTCAAGGGCAATAATTCAAGATCTTTTTAAAGGACTAAACTTGATCAGACTAGTTCTGTGTAGGAATTCATTACAAATCTCTACTTTTATGGTAACAGAGCTACTAGAGAAGATAGTCCAGGGAGTATATATAGTATATATAATTTAATTTGAGTTGAATACTGCAATCTGATTGGCTAATAAGTCTGGAGAAAATTTTGTCTATACTCCATTACATGGTTTGGTATTGTGACGTCACCAATGTGTTCATCCACCAATGACAATTTCAAATAGTCACATGAAAAAATTGTAATTAAAATCGAGGAATCATTAAATTTTGTTGTAAAAATTAAATTATAAGGAATATTTGAAATTGTTGAACAGTACCGGTCATACTTGCATAACCAGGTTATATCGTATAACTTGTTCAACAATTTCAAATATTCCTTAAATATAGTTGTCTTTTTTTCTTTTCTTTTTTTTTTCTTATCAAAGTTTGAAATTGAAGGAACATAACTCAAAATCACTGAAAGCTCAAGTTTACAAATAGTCAAACCTGTATATAAAGGACACTCAGGGAAAAGTGGGGCTGTCCTTTATAGACAGTGATTTGTTATATACAGGTGTTCTTTAAGGCAGGTTTGACTGTATGTTAGTTTGACTTCTATTTACATGTGGTTACAGTGAAGACAAAGGAAATCAGTTAACTCCCCTTGTCTTCTATATACAGTGAAACCTGTCTAAACCAAACCTCATTGGGACCATATTTTGTGTTCGGAATAGACAGGTGTTTGGTTTATACAGCTTAAATTAACAAAGATTTTCTACATTATAATTTTATTTAATGTTCGGTTTATTCAGGGTTTGGTTTAGACAGGTTTCACTGTCTAGATTTTATTATTATAAAAATTTTAAATACTTCTGGGGACAATGGAGATGGGGGGACATTTTACCATTTAAACTTGCATGCAACATTATAGGAAAACGTAACAAAATTTTCTTCTGGACAAATAGATATGTGATAACAATATCCTTTACTTTATCAAGTTCAAAGTTCAGGGATGAAATTGACAACAATGTCATTCATAATTAATTACACTTAAGGCTCTCTAGTGCATGCGAAAACTGATTATATTTCTACCAACTAAATTAGACATATACTGCAGGAGTTATTTATAGACGACATGAGAACGTTTGTGTACCTGACAGGGGCATAATCCTGATAATGACGCCTTTCTCGTTCGTGTTCTGGTATGGAGTGCCAGTTGAATTGTAAATTCCAATCAAAGCCTCCGACACTGGTGCTTTTAGCACTACCATATTGAAATTTGAAGGAGGAATCTTCAATAACGTCAATTACAGGGCATACAACAATTGATTTATTTTCTGCTATTCTGTCTAATAAAGGTTCAAGCCAACCTACAAATACCACGACATATGCTCAATAAATTTATTTTTCTAATTAACGATTTAAACCTTATATAACAAGTCTTATCCTTCTTTTGTTTTTAATAAACAGACACAACTTTGAAACAGACTATGTAAAGATAGCCTGACAATTCCTCCAATGTCCACACTAAAGCAGGTCTTACGCTCATAAAAAAAACTTTTAGATTTGATTTAGGTTTATGGTGTTTTACGCCACTTTCAAAAATATTTCAGTTATATAGTGGCAGTCAGTTTTATTGGTGGAGGAAACCAGAGTAAACAAAATATCTTTTTTTTTGTGTGGAAAAAAGCCTGTTTATTTTCCTTAATTGATTGCATATTGGATTCCAGAATCATATATCTGATGACAATACTTGTTTTCTCCTGAATAAATTCAATATTATATTTCAAGCAGGTTATGACAAGTTATTCATTTACAGTAGTTTTTTTAAAAATAATATGAAAACCAGTGGGTATTTTTTTTTAATTGGACCTGTCCATAAAAAATACTAAAAACCCAAAAATGTAGATATATAATTTAGTGCGCACGACACATTTCTGGAATAACCTTTTTCAGGTCCACTCAAAAATCGAAAGATTGGAAAGCCAAATAATTCAAAGTTTTGAGAGCAATAAAACCAAAGGGCCTAAACAGGATAGCCAAAATCAGCTACGATCACCTCTGTCTGAGGGAGGAGAAACTTTTAAAGCTACAATTGTTTTTGGTTCAAATTGTATTGTGGTTTCATATGTAAAGAGATGTTTATATACCAGCCAATCATTAAAGAGATGTCTATATACCAGCCAATCATAAGCTATGACCAATCCTTTTCCCACATCTTAAGCAAAATTGACAAAAAACAATCTCAAATGCTATTCAAAGCTTTCTGACAATATCAGATAAAACAAAAAACAATCACAAAAGAAGAATCTTAACAGTTAAAATCAAAATAAATACATAATCGTGAAACCCTGTATTGTTTTCTTTTTACATCCACTGCAAGCAGAGTGTTTTTTTTTTTTTGTAAAAGAAAAAAAGACATATATTCAAAATGTTTTTCACCAACTCTAACAAAATTCCCAATAAATTGGTCACCAACTTGTTGTGCCCACATTATGTAATATCAAAAATCCTGATGGACCAACATGATACAAATGTAACACTTCTATTTGATTGGATAATAATCATGGAGGTCCAAAATGATGTAATTGTAACACCTCTTTTTATTGGATAATAATACTGGCTTCCTACCTTCTGCACATTCACAATGTGAATCTAGATAGGTAAGAACAGTTCCTGTTGAGGCAGAGTATCCTAGCAACCGTGCTCGTATTAATCCTTCTCTTTGCTTTGTTCTAACTACTTTAACATTTCTAAGTTTTGCTACATAATCATCTAATGGTTTTTTCAAATGATCTGAAAATAAAATAAATTTAATTTATATACAAAAATATAAATAGAAAACATTACGTTCTAAATATATGGTTTTATCTTTTTAATGCTTCATTTATTTGTACATTTAACCCATTTATTTTATAAGAAGTATGTTTTATTTCTAAGGGTCTTGTAGGTGTCTCAAGTTAACATAAAATTAGTTCACGACACGATATAGATGAAATACTGCTAAAGTTGGCATTAAACACCAATCAATCAATCAATCAATCAATGAAAATAAAATAGAAAATATTTTTTTTCCAAATTTGAATCACATGTAGTGAGTGATTGTTGCTATTGCAAAAATGAGCAATTTTTCAGGCATATCATAGCGAGAATAAATTACTTTTTAATGTGAAAGATGATAATGCCTGTTTTATACTAAAACAATACCCTGTGCTGGAATATTATAGTGATAGCTGACTGAAACAACAGTCTGCAGGAAAACATGTCGCTCCACTCTGATGCATTAGTCTTTGCTCTTACCTCTTAATATGTTGTGCTTAATTAATGGAGATGAAACATATGCCAATCATAAAGCCTTTTGTGTGGCCCGATCTTGGATCAAATCTACCACACTTAAAATCTAGCTTGTCATTCATAGCCTGTGATTCATGTATTTAACACAGAAGCAGCAAATACCAATTATTTAGTCTTTGATTAAACCTGACCACTGGTATAACAAATCTCCTGCCTATAGTATTTTGACCCCCCCCCCCCCCCCCCCCCCCCNCCCCCAACCCATGGACCCATGGTATATCGAAACACCTAGTCATGGTATTTTGAACCCTTACCATGGTATATTGAACCCCCTATCCATGATGTATCGAACCCCCTACCCATGGTATATCAAACCCCCTACCCACGGTATTTTGAACCCCCTACTCATGGCATATTGAACCCCTTACCTATGGTATTTCGAACCCCCTACCCATGGTATATCGAATCCCCCTATCCATGGTATATCGAACCTTTGCCCATCTCTTAATTAGAAATGAGGGGGTTCAAAATACCATGGGGGTTCAATTTACCATACAGGGGTGGGGGGTTCAGTTTTCAATAAAGGGGTTCAATATACTATGTATGAAATTTGACCCCGGGGTCAATATACCATGGGGTTCAATATCCCATGACACTGGGTTTGAACCCATGATTTACCATACTGGAGGTGAGCATATTAACCATTACAGCACAAAATACTGGTATAGTCTTACCATACATAATTGGTCTTACCCATATCTGAAAAATCGTCAACTAAAATGATTTCTTTAAGTAAATGAGGAGGAGATCGGTCTATAATACTGTGTACAGTTCTGAGTAATACACTCCAGGCTTCATTATGAAAACATACAACAACACTTGTGTCTGGTAAATTATCACGGTACTTTTGTGTTTTACATCTGAAAAATACAACATACGTGATTGGTATATAATGGTATCATTAACAGTGTTTCCGCTTGAATTTGAAATCTTCAGAATAATGGCCACTTTTATCAAAAAATGTTCAGGACATTCTTTAATAATTAAACTTATTTTTATAAAAAAATCTTCAGGACAATTTGAGAAATAGCTGGGCAAATGTCCTGAGATCGGTGCCAAGCTGAATCACTGATTAATATATTTATATTTTCCTCTGAAATATAAATCACTTGTAAATAATAATTTTGAACAATACTTCCTGGCATTAAATCTAAGACATGTGACAATTGGTGCTTTTTCTTGTTCGCATTCTGTTTGTTGAATAGTTCGAGATCAGAGGTCATCGTTTGTTTTGTTGATAGTGTTGGGATTGTTCACCATCACTGTTTAAACTTTCTTTTCATAAAACAGTCCACAGGTAAACATGTCGCTCCACTGTCCTGATTTTGAGCCTACCAGTCTTTGCTTCTAATACACATGCTTAGCGGAGATGCAGCAAATACCATTTATTTAGCTCCAAAGCTTGCATGCTAACCATTACACCACTGATGCAGCTAACTGGAGAATTAGAGGAACTTTTTTTAAGCTGTGATAGGCACTAATTATAAAGGCAACAATCATTGGAAAGTACGGGAATATTCAACTGGTTCCTGGTCGTCTATACTTACTCCTCATCCCTAACATCAGGCAGACTCCGGTGTAAGGAAATCATATTACTGGCATACTCGTTGAATGCATTTTTCTGCCAGCCGTCATCATATTTTTTCCGTTCCTCTGGAGTTAGTTTTTCTTTGTCTATTTCTACAGCTCGACCCTGCTCTCCTATAAAATCAAAATTATACAATTTTTAAGATATAATATATTTAAAACTTAAAATGGGTATTTTTCATTATGTGTTTCTATCCATGGTGAATAAACTCAAAACACACATATAGATATAAAACATGATATAACAGAAATATTGTTGAAAATGACGTTAAACACCATAGCCTATCCATAACTATAGATTTCCAAACAACAAAACACACTTTCCTACATGTACCAATTAAGGGCCCCGGGTGGCTCAATGAGCTAGGTTGTTGGATCTAACAACTCATACAAGCCTATCACCAATACGGTGTGGGTTCGCACCAGGATTTGTAAATTACAAAAAAGGGTGCACTCGACTCGCAGCCACAAGTGATAAAGTTTACCAGTTGCTTGCCCATGGTCGGTAGTTCTCTCCGGGTACTCCGGTTTCCTCCACCACTAAAACTGGTCGCCATGATATAGCCGAAATATTATTGAAAGTGGCGTTAAAACACCAAAAATAAGAAATAAATACCAATCAAGGAGCATCCATTACAGAAGAAGATTCTGAGTTTTAAGAATAATTGTCCTTAGAAAACCATGTTGAATTTCTGAATGAAACAAAACCATGCAAAATGTTGACGACCACCCAACTGCCAAAAAAAACCCATTTCTAACCAGTTGGATTCTAATTATAACTGTGGTTTGTGAGAAATACAGTAAAAACTGCCCAAGTGGTCACCTCTATTAAGCAGTCACCTGTTTTAAAAGGTCACCTTTTTCTTGTCCTGTCATAGAAAGCTTCATATGAATTGATCCTCTTTTAAGAGGACACCTGTCTTAAAAGACAACATTTTCTTTGTCACAAAGGTGACCTCTTAATATAGGTTTGACTGTATATTGAAATGTTAAAAGTTTACAGACAAGAAAGTTAAGGTATAAAGACTCAGGTGTAATAATGACTGACTCCTCTTCATCACCAATCCCCCAGGTAACTAGCCATCTGTCAAGATAACCCTTTGCCATTTAGATATATATTATTTACAAATCAAAAGTTAGCATGTTTTCTCTTTTATACAGGTATACTGATGATCAATATCTATTGTCCAACTCCTTACAAAGTTAGAGATATACAAGTACATTATATACTGATGATCAATATCTATTGTCCAACTCCTTACAAAGTTAGAGATATACAAGTACATTGTATACTGATGATCAATATCTATTGTCCAACTCCTTACAAAGTTAGAGATATACAAGTACATTGTATACTGATGATCAATATCTATTGTCCAACTCCTTACAAAGTTAGAGATATACAAGTACATTATATACTGATGATCAATATCTATTGTCCAACTCCTTACAAGTACATTGTATATCTAAAGTTTTCTTTGAAGAAATTACAAAATCAATACAAAATCTATCACATGATTTTTTTTTTTTCATTTCGGATTTGATCAACTTTGTAAATACTGACAAGAGGAATAGGGTGCATAACGCCACTTTCAACAATATTTCAGTTATATCGTGACAGTCAGTTTTATTGGTGAAGGAAACCGGAGTGCCCGGAGAAAACCACTGACCTGTTGCAAGTGATTGAAAAACTTTATCACATAATGTTGTATCAAGTACACCTCGCCTGAGCAATAATCGAACTTACAACGTTAGTGGTGATAGGCACTGATTCCATATGTAGTTGTAAATCCAACTACCATACAATCACCACCATGTAGGTCCAGATGTTAAATTTGGATGAAAAGACCCCTTCAAAACACTGTTTGCGATTTCCAATTATGTCATTGGGAAAGTGCTTCTTTAGTCTAGCATGAAATATACAATTAGTCAAACCTGTCCATGTGGTCACCTCTGTTAAGCAGTCACCTGTATTAATATATATAGGTCCCCTTTTTCTTGTCCTATCATAGAATATTGCATATGAATTGAACCTCTTTTAAGAGGTCACCTGTCTTATAAGGTAACCTTTTTTGTCCCAAAGGTGACCTTTTAATACAGGTTAGACTGTATATATATTTTGAGAAAATACAGAAAATCACTGAAATTCCATGTGCCCTGAATGATGGAAAAAATGATAATCAGAAAAATACAGAAGTTACCGAAAATTTGATTTTATAAAACTGTATGAAAGATAAACTAAATATGCAATAAATTGTTGTTTTTTTTTTAAATCAATAGAAAAAATAAAAAAATCGGAAAAATATAAAAGTTACAGAAAATTTTATATTATAAATTTGTATGAAAGATAAGATAAATATGTAATAAAATGTTTTTTTTTTTTATTTAAATCAATGACATGTGGGAGATTCTATTGATGTAATGTAGTTAAGTACAAATGAAGTCTACAGGCCCACTAATCAATAAGACTTCAACCCGATATACATTTGTATCTTTCATTAGCAATCAGATGATTATACTCTTATCAGTTTATCATATAATAGTGGTGTCAGCCAGTAATCAACTTTGATTTTTTACACGTTTAAGTGAGCTTTTGGTTAATGTCAGGTAGTACAACGAGGAAATAATGATTCTCATTACAATAATTTTCACACTATGGATATTTTACCTGCAACGGTAGCCGCTAGAATCATTCTATGAAAACTAATTCAATCTATTTTTATTATTTCTTTCCTCAGATAGATACCTGACTTTATTTGATCCTATATTGATTAATTTGAAACAAATAAAGTAATTTACATGTTTTTTCTACCTTTTCATACAAGTGATGTTTAAAAGTTGAAATAAAGTAAGAACTGCTGCCATTCATACCACCATGGTTGGTACAAATAAAGTAAGAACTGCTGCCATTCATACCGCCATGGTTGGTATAAATAAAGTAAGAACTGCTGCCATTCATACCACCATGGTTGGTACAAATAAAGTAAGAACTGCTGCCATTCATACCATCATGGTTGGTATAAATAAAGTAAGAAATGCTGCCATTCATACCACCATGGTTGGTACAAATAAAGTAAGAACTGCTGCCATTCATACCATCATGGTTGGTATAAATAAAGTAAGAACTGCTGCCATTCATACCATCATGGTTGGTACAAATAAAGTAAGAACTGCTGCCATTCATACCACCATGGTTGGTACAAATAAAGTAAGAACTGCTGCCATTCATACCATCATGGTTGGTACAAATGAAGTAAATTACGTGAATTTCTACCTGTTCATACAGGGACTGTCGTGGTCGTGATCGTACGGTAATTGGATTTACAACTACCTATATATGCAATTAGTGCTCACCACCACTAACGATACAATATTATGTGATAAGTTTGTCAGTGACTTGCTGCAGGTCGGTGGTTTTCTCCAGGTACTCCACTTTCCTCCACCAATAAAACAGCCCGCCATGATATACATTGTAACTGATACATTGTTAAAGGGGCATTAAAAACAATAACCCTAGAACTCCTCACCTTTTCATGTGATGTTTAAAAGTGGAAAATAAAGTAAGAACTGCCATTAAAGCCATCATGGGTAGAACAAACACATTGTCATGATAAGCCAAAAAGGTAGATGTGTAGCTATATATAAGAAACTGCTGACAAGTTTACCAACAGAAGTCTGAGAAGAAAGAAATACTACCACAATTGACTTTCAATGAGCGAATTGAGCACTTATTACATGAATTCAAACTTGAAATAAAGGGTTAGGTTTTGGGTTATGTTGTATAACGCCACTTTTAACAATATTTCAGTCATATCTTGAACGGTCAGTTTTATTGGTGAAGGAAACCAGAGTACCCAGAAAAACCACCAAGCAACAATGTTGTATTGAGTACACCTCGCCGTGAATGGGATTCGAACTCACAACTTTATGCGATAGGCACTGATTGCATAGGTACAAAATGTAGTTGTAAATCCAACTACCATACAATCACGACCCAAGTTTATTTCTCATGATTTTTAAATGTTGTTATATTTCACGAGTAGCCAATGCAAAAATTTCATATTTCCATTCATCATCAATTAAATGTGTCATTGATATTATATTATATGATTCCCTAAAAATAGTGAAACTTGTCTAAACCGAATCTCATTGGGACCAACTTTTGTGTTCAGAATAGACAGGTGTTCGGTTAATGCAGGTTAAATTAACAAAGACTTCATATATTGGTACTTAACAGCATGGGTGGTGCATTGGTCAGCGTGCTCGCCTCGATTGGGTAAAATCCAAAAACTATAAAATTGGTATTTATTGCTTCTCCTCTAAGCACTCAGAATTAGTGAGAAAGAGCTGGTTGGCTCAGAATCAGAATAATGTGTCTGAGTGGGGCAATATGTCTACCTGCGGACTGTCATTTCAGCACTATAAAAATCCAACTAAGCGTGTTGGTCTAGTACAAAGCAGGTTTTATCATCATCTCACTGAAAGTTAACTTGTTCTCGCCATGATATAGCTGAAAAATTGTTAAGTTGGTGTTAAACAACAATCACTCACTCACTCACTCATTATATTGGTACTTTATTTTAAGTACAGTTAATACAGGATTCCATTATTCAGGGTTTGGTTTAGATATGTTTCACGGTATATTTGATTGGTTGGTTCGTTTTATGGTGTTTAAAGTCACTTTCAACAATATTTCAGTTATATCGTGGCGGTCGTTTTATATGGTGGAGGAAACCCATAGAAAACCACCTCACTCACTCAGCTGCAAGTCCTTGACAAACTTTATCACATAATGTTGTACTCCTCTGCCTGAGCAGGAGTCGAACCCACAACATCAGTGGTGATAGGCACCCATTGCATAGTTAGTTATAAATTCAACAATCATACGATCACGGGCCATGACAGCGCCCCATTTCACTGTATATACGTAGTATTACAGAACTTACCAGGAGCATTGGGATCAACTTTTATTTTTTCTTCTTTATGTTCAGGTTCAAATTTTAAAACTGGATTCTTTTTTATTTCTTCTATCTTCTGTTTTTCTAACAATTCTATATTTCTCCTTTCTCTTTCCTCTCGTTCTTTTAAAAGTCTTTCTTCTTCTACTTTTTGTCGAATTTGTTGTTGCTCATCTTCGTGAATTTTTCGATCGTGTCCTAAACTATCTATTCCTCCTTGGACAGGCACATGCTGAAATTTTTTATTTAGGTCAATGTTCCGTTTTTCTCTGTCTTTTCGACTGTCGCCAGGTGACGGATCCCACGAGCCGTGATATGTCAATAGCAATACAGCGGCAAACCACAATATAGGTACACCTATCACAAATTTGAATATAAGACCTCTTTTTCGACGGAAAAAACTTGCCATTATTTAGCACCTTCTGTTTTCTTTAGTGAATGATGTATGGGTTATGAGTTACAATGTCATGGCAACAATCAACCTAAAATGAGAAAATAATAAAACTGTGAATGCATTATCAAAAACCCCAATAAAACGTTAAATCTTACAGAGCTAATTATATAACATTACAAGAAACCAGTAGAAATTGAAACTACTAATTTCTCCCAAGCCATAAAATCAGGACAAATGAAACAAAGCTCTATCACATTAGATAAAAACATAATAATATACAATAGAGAATTATATGATCCTGTACTATCTACCTAAAAAATTAATCAGTGTCTGTTGTTTTACACAGAGTATTTTTTTCAGCCATATCATGGCAAGAACCAATTACTTTTTAATAATTAGGTGACGTTGTTACCTTTGTTGTACTTGACCAACAGTCTGAGCTGGATTTTTAGTGCAATATCACTGAAACATTAGTCTACATGGATAGAACGGGTGGCTTACTGAAACATTAGACTACATGTATAGAACGGGTGGCTTACTGAAACATTAGTCTACATGTATAGAACGGGTGGCTTACTGAAACATTAGACTACATGTATAGAACGGGTGGCTTACTGAAACATTAGACTACATGTATAGAATGGCTGGCTCACTGAAACATTAGACTACATGTATAGAACGGGTGGCTTACTGAAACATTAGTCTACATGTATAGAACGGGTGGCTTACTGAAACATTAGACTACATGTATAGAACGAGTGGCTTACTGAAACATTAGACTACATGTATAGAACGGCTGGCTCACTGAAACATTAGCCTACATGTATAGAACGGGTGGCTTACTGAAACATTAGTCTACATGTATAGAACGGGTGGCTTACTGAAACATTAGACTACATGTATAGAACGGGTGGCTTACTGAAACATTAG
>MJUT01049381.1:69236-95700 GCA_002080005.1 Gigantidas platifrons | reverse complement strand
ATAATCATAACTAAAGATTGAAAGTGGAGTTAAACACTAATAATCATAACTAAAGATTGAAAGTGGAGTTAAACACTAATAATCATAACTAAAGATTGTAAGTGGAGTTAAACACTTATAATCATAACTAAAGATTGAAAGTGGAATTAAACACTTATAATCATAACTAAAGATTGAAAGTGGAGTTAAACACTTATAATCATAACTAAAGATTGAAAGTGGAGTTAAACACTAATAATCATAACTAAAGATTGAAAGTGGAGTTAAACACTTATAATCATAACTAAAGATTGAAAGTGGAGTTAAACACTTATAATCATAACTAAAGATTGAAAGTGGAGTTAAACACTTATAATCATAACTAAAGATTAAGCAACATAATGTTGTATTGTTGTATCAAGTATGCCTCGCCATGAGTGGGATTCAAACTCACAAGTTTAGTGGTGGTAGGCACTAATAGCAGTTATGCAATTGTAAATCTAATTACCATATGATCATGACCATGATGGCATCCATTTATGTATCACTTCAAAGAGATTTTTAAAACAATATATGAACCTTTGAAACAATTCTTAAAGATTCAAATAAAACAACACCTATATGAACTTTTAACACATTTCTTACTGATTCAAATAAAACAACTGGTTGGCTCGGAATCAGAATAATGTGTCCGAGTGGAGTGACATGTCTACCTGTGGACTGTTGTTTCAGTGAGCTAGCACTATAAAAATCCAACTCGGTGTGTTGGTCTAGAACAAAGCGGACCTCATCATCATATCATTGAAAATTAACTTGTGACTCGCCATGATATAGCTGAAAAATTGCTGAGTTGGCGTTAAACAGAAATCACTCACTCACTCACTCACTCAAATAGAACAACGCTATGAATTTACATGTATAAAAAATACTTTCCGATTCGAATTCCAACAGTTCAAATCTAAGAATTAAGAGATTTCACTACAGTAGCAGTATAATGCTTGGATTATTTACGATTTCTTACTGATTTAAATATAACAACGCTACGAACCTATAAAAAAAAATGCCGATTCAAATTCCAACAATTCAAATCTAAGAATTAAGAGATTTCACTACAGTAGCAGTACATTGCTTGGATTATTTACGATTATTTACGATTATTCTCTGCAACTTTAATCAAGACAGATAAGATTCTACTTGTTCTGTTCATCTATAACTCAATCAGAATCTGGCCTAATTTGAAACTTTTAAGTGTATCGGTGAAGATGGAATAGAGAGACTTGTCACTACTGGCTAACATGATCCTCAATTCTATTTGCCGATATCAATCAGAGTTTACAATCCTTCGCCAAAGAAAAGAACATTAGTTTAGCCATAAATTTATGTTTTATGAAATTTGATAAATAACTGTCAGAAAAAGGAAATTGCATTCTTGACAAAGTCATATATCATACAAAACAGTCTATTATAATGCAGGATTTCTTTTTTTATTTTGTCTTCTTAAAGGCTTTAAGGTATAATAGAAGAGAAAAAAATCTGGAGGCTGAAAATAAATTTGTAGTGCATCTTTATTTTTTTTTATTAATTATCTGGTATACAAAAGTGACTTCATAATGAGCTTGCACATATTCGCAGTCCTCACGAGGATCACCCATCCTCCGGCTCAAGACCACCCGTATGGGTCAAACAAATACAAGAAATACAAACAAAATAAAAAGTTTCAACCATCATATCCCTGAGGGAACTTTTGTCAGACATAGAACCTATTTTCTCAATTCTAATGATTGCTTTATAAATTCGCAGACACTAGACATTTTAAATAGCATTTTAAATTTTGTAATGTTGATCTTCAGTAAAACTTCGGTAAACGGTTTAAATTTCTTTTAAGTTAAAATTTAGTCAATGTATTTGATTAATTTTCACATATGTTAAGCTTAAAAGATGTGCCATGGTGTGACCATCTTGGATTAGTAACTGACACCTTTTTTTATGAAGGGCATAACAAAAAGTTGAGAGTTGATCATATATGTGTGTACTCGATACAACATTATTTGTTAAAGTTTGTCAAAGACTCGCAGCAGATCAGTGGTTTTCCCCAGAAAATCCAGTTTTCTCCACTAATAAAACTGACCGTCACGATAAAACTGAAATATTGTTTAAAGTGGCGTTAAACACCATAACCCAGTGAATCAGCTAGGCACCAATCTCAGGACATTTGCCCACCCATTTCTCAAATTGTCCTGAAGAACTTTATAAAAGTTAATTTTATTATTAAAGAATGTCCTGAAGAAATCTTGATAAAACTGCGAATTATCCTGAAGATTTCAAAGACTAGCTGAAACACTGCAACCCTAACCAAACATCAATGGGGAGAAAATTGTGATGATTGCCAGGGCCGTCCCTATAACAGCATTATAGACCCCCAGGCAAAGCAGTGCACTGGGGACCCTCTACCTACACAACCACTCACAGGAATAAAAATGTCAATGTTGGTCAAATTAAACATATATTTATTGTATTTGCACTTTTAACAAAATTGGTGTTTAATCATTAAAAAAACATGCTATACACAATATACATTCATAGATTAGCATGGGGCCTATATGTTCACGGGGCAACTGATGATTGCTGATCATATGATACCTCTGTGTTAAAATTAATGTACATGTACTCTATTACATGTAGTTGTACAGAAGACATATATACTTGTTACTGATGTCAGTGAAGTGTTTTAACCCTCAGGTTATAATATAAAGGTGACAAGAATTAAACCAACCTATAAATAAAAGCATCAAAAAGATACGGAACAATTAACATTACTGATCTACATATAAACGTTTACATGTAGTTAAACCAGCCCATGCAGTGGCCTCTATTAAGTAGTCACCTGTATTAAGCAGTCACCTGTATTAAAAGGTCACGTTTTTCTTGTCCTGTCATATAAAATTTCATCTTAAAAATATTCTTTGTCCCAAAGGTGACCTCTGAATACAGGTTTGACTGTATATATACTACATTGTATGTAGTTATTAGGATTCTCTACAGAAAAATATAGGTTTGGACCAGTGACTTTTTGATTTTATATTGCACCAGTTTTGCTTATGGAGTCAGCAGGTAAGCAGGAGGGGAGGATGATAAATATAGATTCTCCTTCAGTTGCCCGTGGGTTATGATATTTCTCAACTCAAGAGAGTTAAATTTAAAATTTTAACCACAAGCAGCCGTCAGGCAAGTGGTTAAAATTTTTTATTTAACTCTCGAGAGTGGAGAAATATCGTAACCCACATGGGCAACTGAAGGAGAATTTGGTTCTCCCATTACTTAACACCAGCTTGATTTCAAAAGCCATCAAACGAGTCAAATGCGGCGCGGGGAAAGGCACGAGACATTTTAATCCTCTAGAGGATTACAGATTTTTCCACCACTGGTTCAACGGAGTTAAAACGGCATAATAATGGGAGAAATATATATATATATACAGTCTTTTATTAAAGATTTTGATATAATTATTTTGATCAGTGATTTGTAAATTCTTCCACAGAAAAATATCTATTATCAGGTAACAAGCTTGATTATATACCAATTACATACACAGTGTGTTGGTACAAGACTTTGTATCAGGTCACGCTTGTTGTGTGAAGCAGTTTCACTACAAGTCTATGACTCCCGCCAACATCTTACATCAGACAGGTTACTTTCAAAGGAAAACGTACATAATGTTAGATAAGAAATATTATCATTGCTTTCTACTTTGACGTAATATTGCCATCACTGACGTCACCTTGATAAATCCTTGATAAACATACTTATTGTTGATATATTTTGCTTGAGATGTACATGTACTTTGCATTGCATCTCGTATTTCAGACTTAGCCTTCGATGTGATATCGCTAGGAAATATTCATTCTTGCAAAACCATTCAATGATAGTAGCTAAACCTGCCTATGTGGTCACTTCTATTATTCTACTATTTTATCACCTGCATTTAAAGCTCACATTTACTTGTCCTGTCTTAGAACATTTCATGAATTGAACCTTTTTTATGAGGTCATCTGTCTTATAAGGCTATTAATTTGTTCTTTGTCTCAAAGGCAATCTTTTAATACAGGGTTTGCCTGTATTATATTTAGTGTTTGAAATTTTACTGTATCTAAATCATTCAATTTTTTTTTTAATTAAAAAACCCACCACGATATAACTGAAATATTGTTGAAAGTGGCATTAAACACCATAAACCAACCAATCAAATTAAATAAATATATATAACATACCTGAAGTTGTATAAAATGGATACACAATGGATTTCTGTAGAGTACTTTAAACGTGTTAATTATTTAATTAATTAACTATCCTCATTAATTAATGAATTCCACACTATAAATTCTTGAATGTTGAAAATGGGTTAAATCCGTGACATTACGTCAAATTTGTGTCACATACACTTCACTGTAAAAAAAATAATAGAATTAAAAAGTTGCATTCAAATTAAGTGACATTAAACATGTTTTAATTAACTTTACATGTACACATAATAATTGTAGACACTTTTTCATCCGTGTCATTTTTTACAACTGAAGGAGTATACAGGAAGACCTGAGACTAATAAAGTCCACAGCTAACTAATGTAATGGTTACATTTTTATTGTGATTATCGTTTCTTGTACAACGTTTTTACCTCCTTTTTATTATACTTGACACCTCCAGACATAGAAATAGATTCAACCTGTATAATGACACATGCTTGTCATTAAAAGGTAGTGAGTGACCTTCCATGTTGGTTAAACAACATTCATTCATCAAAATCACTTACTCCCTGTTATCGGTAGTACATGGGATCTTTTTGGGTCATTAATAGAATTTTACACAATAATTGTCTTGTTTGCTTGATGGTGTTTAACGCCATTTACAACAATATTTCAGTTATATCGTGGCGGTCAATTTTATTGGTGGAGGAAACCGGACGACCCGGTGAAAACCACCGACCTGTCGCAAGTCACTGACACACTGACAAACTTTTACACAATAAACAAATACTTTTCATAATATCATGTCATCCCATTTCCTTGGTGTACCAGTACGTCAAGTTTTTCTTTTCCGTTGTTTGTCTAATGTCAAAATGCTTTTATATACATTTTTGTATATCGTATACATTTTTCTCCCTGCTAATTACACAACAAGATATAAAACTATATTCGGAAGAAGACAAAAAACCAAAACAAAAAAACAACAACCATGTACATACTTATTGGTAAAGAAATAGAGAATTTGCTAGTTAACACGATAAAAAATGTTGATGATTATACATTGTATTTCCGACAAAAAACAGTCATTTGTCTTGGTATACAAGAGAAGTATGATTTGACGCCAGTTTCAAACATGGGCTCACTTTCAGTTGTAAAAGTCGCTGTCACGACCCAAAATCAATCAAAGCATTTTCAAATATAATAATTTAAGCTTATAAAATGGATGCAAGTATTGGAATTTATTTAATGTTAAAGAGGGACAAGGGTCTATGGGGAGGGACAATTTTTTAGCACTAAATTGTTACCATGCAAGCAAATCATCAATTCTGTAGTGCCTATTTTTGTTATTAAGATTGTACAAGAACGGTCAACCCCTGGCTGTAACTGGATTTTGACAGGGGACTATATTACTATTTTGAGTTAATAAAAGATAGTTTTCCACCAATATTGTATACAGGTATATCTCTATTGTTGGCTTATACTTGGTGGTTTAGACATAAAGCAACTTTTTTTTCTTCACATGCCACATACCGTTAGAGATTCAGTTATCAAGAGGGGAGGGTTAGGATTCCATTAACCAGTTTAACCCTGCCACATCTTTGTGCCTGTCCCAAGCCAGGAACTGGATTTCCAACATCATATGTTGTGGCTTATTTGTTGTGTTCAGCGAGTTCAATTAAGATGAGAGGTGATTGTTCGCTATGTTGATTTTGGTGGAATTGATGTCTACACTGTTTAAACTTGCTTTTAATAATAAACTAAAGTGGTGATATGCCTTGGCTGTATAGATACAAATGTAGATGTACCACCAATTACTCTATCCTCCCCCCTCCCCCCTTTTTTTTAAAACACCAAATTCCAATGTATAAAAAGAATCTGCAGTGACATTAAAGTTAGATTTTTTTGGACCGCTGCCAACTGAAAATGAAATAATCCAAGAAACATCTACCAAGTATGTATCAATAGATTGATGGGTTATGGTGTTTAATGCCACTTTCAACAATATTTCAGTTATATCATTAAATCCAACCACCATATGATCACGTCTACAATGCCCCCTTCAATAGACTGAAAAATAAATGAACATTACTACTGGTGAAAAAAAACCCATCTAATTTTAACTTGAAAGAAAACAGTCAATCGTTCTAATAGAACTAACTATATTCTTATTAAGTTTGGTAAATTGATAGATTTATCAATACAATAATTGTTCTGTCCAGACTGACCAATGGTACTGACTAACAATCTTGACATGTCATTAACTTCCACAACCACAGTATAATTACCTTCAATATAATTATACTTCCTGGTCAGACAAGTGGAAAATCATTGAGTAACTCACTGTGTTAAAAGTTGTAAAATTACACTTCCTGGTCAAACTAGTGTGAAATCATTGAGTAACTCACTATGTTATAAGCAAATCACTGTGTTAAAAGTAAATCATTGAGTAACTAAATGTGCTAAAAGTAAATCATTGAGTAACTCACTGTATTAAAAGTAAACCCATGTGTAATTCACTGTGCTAAAAGTAAATCATTGGGTAACTCACTGTGTTAAAAATAAATCATTGAGTAATTCACTGTGCTAAAAGTAAATTATTGAGTAACTCACTGTGTTAATAATAAATCATTGAGTAAACTCCCTGTGTTTAAAAGTAAATCATTGAGAAACTACTCACTGTGTTAAAAGTAAACCATTGAGTCACTCACTGTGCTAAAAGTAACTCATTGAGTAACTACTCAAATATATAGATATAGTCCAACAACATCAGACGTCTTTACCAGAGATGGTTAGTTGGTTTGTTTATGGTGTTTAATTCCACTTTTAACAATATTTCAGTTATATCGTGGCAGTCAGCTTTATTGGTGGTGGAAACCAGAGTACCAGGAGAAATCCACCGACCTGTCACAAGTCACTGACAAACTTTATCACATCATGTTGTATCAAGTTCACCTCACCATGCACGGGGTTTGAACTCACAACTTGAGTGGTGATCGGCACTGATTGTAGAGGTAGTTGTTAATCCAACTACCATATGATCACGACCACGACAGTCCTGTCTTCAACAGAGATGAAAGTACTCATTGATATAAATAGACGAAACTCACTATCGTGTGTCCTTATATTATATTCTTATTTTTTAGTTGTTTGGACGAAGTTTGACAAATTTTTTTCCAAATATTTTGCTAAAAAAAAAAAGAGGAAATCCGTTGATCAGAGGAAGAGTTCTATCTCTGCTTCACTGTGAGTCTTGATCCAATGATACTTGAAATTTTATGGAATTAAACGCACCGTTTAAACACAGATGACAATATTTGCCTGACATTTATAAATTGCAATTAATTTGAGTCATATTTTTTCATGGATATGATGATTTTCTAGATCAAATATTTACAGAAGGTAATCAATGGTTTTAGTATTGCAAATACAATGTAACTAAAAAAATATGCCTGCAAAATTTAATTTTTCATTGTAACAAATTGGATTTCTTTTGAGAGAAATTTAACTAAAGTACAGTCAAGACTTTATATTTATAGAGAATGAACTTTTTTTGTATTTTTTAGTCAAGTTTGTTCACTTTTAATTAAAACTTTTTCTACTTTTTTTCCATCCAAATTTTAACAACTGCCAAATTATCTAAATAGAGCAGAAACAAGCAAATTGTTCTCATTAGTTTTAATGTGGTGTTCTCTGTGTAGTCAGTGCTTATACTGTTACTGTTTCTTATCACTACTTTAAATCAGGTACCAGAAAAGCTATATCTTGAATTTGAATTTTGGTGTTTAATGCCACTTTCAGCAATATTTCAACTATGTCATGGCAACCAGGTTTAGTGGTGGAGGAAGCCAGAGTACCCGGAGAGAACCACCTACCCTGGGCAAGCAACTGGTAAACTTTATCACTTGCGGCTGCGAGTCGAGTGCACCCTTTTTTGTAATTTACAAAGCTGGGCGCGAACCCACGCCACATTGGTGACAGGCTTGTATGAGTTGTTAGATCCAACGACCTAACTCATTGAGCCACCCAGGCCCTACAATGGCCTAACTCATTGAGCCACCTGGGCCCTACAACGACCTAACTCATTGAGCCACCCGGGCCCTACAACGACCTAACTCATTGAGCCACCCGGGCCCTACAACGACCTAACTCATTGAGCCACCCGGGCCCTACAACGACCTAACTCATTGAGTCACCCGGGCCCTACAACGACCTAACTCATTGAGCCACCCGGGCCCTACAATGACCTAACTCATTGAGCCACCCAGGCCCTACAACGGCCTAACTCATTGAGCCACCCTAGCTATATCTTGGTCAGTGACCATATATAACAAAAATGTATCCAGTCAATGTACATTGACTACTGAAATAGAAAAAGTTCAGGATAAGTGTAGATAAATTTAATATTGATAAAACCTGACAATAAAAAAACACCCTTAGTTCATCATTTGTGTTGCCCTCTGATTGCTCAAATACCATGCATGTCTTATTGAATTTCTAGGGAAAACACAGAGATTTAGTAGGTACTTGTATATATATATATATATATATATATATAGGTGACACGTGTACATGAAATATAGGGAATCAATAGGCTACAGTAGCTAATACAATCAATCATAGATAACACATGGTATTTCATAAAATTATTTTAAATCTAGACGTCTTATAGAAATGAAATACTTTCATAATATTAAATTGTTCACTGGAACAACTTTGGGATGGTACAAGGCCTGATTTTCAAAATCGACTGTTTTAGTTTATGCTGCTTAACACGACTTTCAACAATATTTCAGTTGTATCGTGGTGGCCAGTTTTATTGGTGGAGGAAACCGGGAGAAAACCACAGACCTGTCGCAAGTCATTGTTAAACTATATCACATAATGTTGTATCGAGTACACCTTGCCATGAATGGGGTTCAAACTCACAACTTTAGTGGTTATAGGCACTGGTTGCACATGTCATGATCATGACCACAACAGAACCTTTCAAAATCGTAATTTTGCTATAATAAAATAAGTACCATATTATACGAATGATGTACATTGTATATCAGTATACCTCAATATGTCATCTACCAATGCATTTCTTTCACTTGGTCAGAAACTGCAACTATATGCATCCCTACCCCGTAAAGTTTTTTTTAATTACAAACGGGTTAAAGTTGATGCGGATCATATAACCTAACTAGGTTTTTTTCTCCCACGATTTTGGGGGCCAAAAGGGTTGCGGATAATGCACCAGTGTGGACAATAAAGCTGTTAACGGTAAACTGTATCATAAGTCAAAGGTACCCAAGATAAGATATTGAAGAAGTTCCCCAGAATTCCTGTTATCCAGGATATACTAAACCTACGGTAGAATTTATTGCAAACAGGCAAATATTTTACTGCAAGTTAACTTATGACAGTCTTTGCCTTAATTTTTTCACCTACTTGCCCGAAAGCCAAATTTAGATGGAAAAAAATTATATTTATTCAATCAAATTCTTTCATAGTTTTCACTTGTCCGAATCCAGTTTTACTTGTCCAGGGCTTCCGTAAGTGGGTTAGCGCTAAGACTGCTATGAAATGTCTTATTCAGATTCAAGATAACAAAAATTCTTCTACTCTAGCTATGAAATAGACGAACTATGGTAACTAATTATCATAAAATGGAAATCAAAATCGATGGGACTATTTCGTAGGCATTAATTTTGTCAAATACCGAAAAATTTGTAACGTGGATAACAATTGATGAAAAAAATATCCTCAAGACATGAGTAGTTAATTTACTATCAATATTCAATTATATGTCCTAAGGCCATATTAACTCTGGCTACCATATGGAACAGGCCGATATTATCTCCATCGTAGATTTGGAAACCATATATTTCCTTACATTAGTGTGGTTGACGTAGACAGCTAAATAATCAGGTATAATTAACTCAAGTCAAAGCAATTTTTCAAGGAATAGAAAATAGAAAATGTCCATTGACAGTGATAATTATTTAGACGATGACTGGAATTGACAAAAAAAAAGTCTGAAATCGACAACGAACTGGAAGATTGATGGAAATTAACAAAGTATAAGTACAATTATTCTGGAATCTGAAATATACATTATTATAGGGTTGGGTTTATGGTGCTTTACGTAACTTTTCAACAATTTTTCAGTTAAATTGTGGGGGGTCAGTTTTATTGGTGGAGGAAACCGGAGTATCCTGAGAAATCCACCGACCTGTCGCAAGTCACTGACAAACTTTATCACATAATGTTGTATCAAGTACACCTTGCCGTAGTTGGATTTGAACTCACAACTTCAGTGGTGATAAGCACTGATTGCCAAGGTAATTGTAAATCTAACTACCATACGATCAACCACTACCACGACAGTCCCTTCTGTTATGAAAAATACATTTATATACTGCATGATATAAAGCCAAACCTGCTTTAGTGACCACCGCGACACATTCGATTGTTTAACTGTTTAACTTGGAAAACCGTGGTATAAATAATACTAATAGTACATTACTTTAGCAGGTCCATTGTACCAACTTATCTTCCCCGAGGCTCAGACCCTAAATTACAATATTTCTGACACAATTTTGAATGGGGACCACACAAAGACTATCACAGCCAACATTGGATTCATTTTGCAGCGGATTCAGACAGGAAGATTTAAATATGAAAAATTTAGGACAATCGCAGATATATATGTGGATGGACCACGGAAACCAATATTGATTGATCACATGGACAAGTGAGTAATAAAATGATTGCCACTATCTCTAAGGTTTCAAAAGCAAAAAAAAAATTAATAAATTGTATATTCTAAAACAAGGATTGAAATTAATGCAAGTCCGGAGGCCAGAGACCTGCTGTATTTTGGATGGGCCTGTAGAATTTCTGAAAATTTCAATGGAAAGGGTCCAAATTTTAAGGAAATGGGTGTTCTGGCCTGCTTACGCTTAGCTGTAATTCCTCATCTTCGCTAGCCAAGGGTTACGATTCGGGTCCCCGTAATCCTTGGCTAGCGAAGATGTAATTCCTTAGACTGCTAAAATTCCCAACAGATGTTAATTGTAAGAAAAAAAACAGAAAATACAAAATTTCATCATATTCCATTTTACTCTCATTATGAAAATATGATTACAAAATTTACAGAAAGTTAAATATACTAACACTTCAGTGGTTTATAATGAAAATTTTGTTTATTTATATGATTGTTAATATATAAACTGTGATTGGGAATAATTCAACCAATCAAAAAAAAACAAAAAAACTCCAGTGATTCACCATTACTACCCCCCCTCTTCTTTTTCCAAACTCTAAGACAACAACAGAATCTGAAGATAATAATTAATATTAATTACTGTATCCTAAAATGGGACAACCACATGATGAGATGACAATTTTAAACTGAGTGACAAATGTTGAAAAACTACATGAGGTATTCTTATGAAATATTTGTCTCAGCTGTTGTCACACTCATATTGTTTTTCTTCTTATTCTTAGATTAACGTAAAAAAAAAAATTAAAATCCTAAAACGAACGAAATATGTCATCAAGTTTTTTTTCTTAAATTAACGTAAAAATAAATTAAAATTCTAAAATGAACGAAAAATGTCATCAAGCTCTCCTTACCTTACACATGGCCTACGATCTATCATCAATACAAATCTAATATCAGCTTGTAAAAACAGCTGTTGTTGAAAAACTTCAATTTATTGACTGTTTGATGGGTCTCAGTCAGAAAGGGTTAACTATTCTCTTATAAACTTCTTTCTTCTAGATGTAACAGCTTGTACTGTAATTAGCAAGCTTTGTCAATTCCTTTACGATTTTGTCAATCAGGGATAAATTTCAGTGGCATGATAACTCCTTGAAATTGATCGCAATATTTCATTTTTTTTTTATTATTGCTTTACGATTTTGTCGGGGATAAATTTCAGTGGAATGATAGAAACTCTTCAAAATTGATGGCAAATATTTTTTTTGTTTTTGTTTTTTCGCTTTACAATTTTGTCGGGGAGAAATTTCTAAAATTTATCGCAAAATATTGCTTTACGATTTTGTCGCGGATAAATTTCAGTGGGATGATATACAACTCTACAAAATTGATTGCAATATCACAGTATTTCAATTAAATCATTATTTTTGTATTGCTTTACAATATTGTCAGGGATAAATTTCTGTGTCAAAATACAGAGCTCCTCAAAATTGATCACAATACTTCAATTTAAAATAAAAGATTTTTTTATTGCTTTATGATTTTGTTGGGGATACATTTCAGTAGGATGATATATAACTCTACAAAATTGATCGCAATATCACAGTATTTCAAATTTTTTTTTTTATTGTTTTACAATGTTGTCTGGGACAAATTTCAGTAGGATTTTAACTCTTCAAAATTGATCGCAATATTTCAAAGGTTTTTCTGTTTTTATTTTTATCTTTGTCTTTTATTATTCATTGCAGCACGATTTGATTTTGTCGGGAAAAATTTCAGTGGGATGATATGTAACTCTTCAAAATTGATGCAATATTTCCGAGTAAAATATTAAGTTTATGCATTATCATGCTGTTATATATAATATTTACCGTAGATAACCCTGTTCTTAGATATTTCTAAGACCAGGAAATCTCAAGATGTTGATACATAATTTTATAATTAGTACATTTTATTACATGATACAAATAAGTAGATTGATCAAACCCAATGCAATAACTGGGTACTGGTGTGAGTTCTGAGGAGTCAAATTCACAGAACTTCTCAGCATGTCCCCAGGTGGTGGATATGGGGGGTCTCTCGATGGGGAAGGGGTTGGCAGGTTATAATACAGGTTTTTATTGGTTTAGGGTGTTTAACGCCCTATCAACAATTTTTCAGCTATATCGTGGCAATCAGTTTTTTTGGTGGAGGAAACAGGAGTACCTGAAAATACCCACGGACCATAGTGGGTAATGTGTAGTGGATTTTAGTGGATAGTGTCACGTTCCCTGTACACTATAAAGACCTCTATTGTAGATTTTGTAGGTGTATATGGCCACTACAAAAGACTAAATTTTTCGTCCCTACTTTATCAGTATAGCACTCTGTTTACCCATCCAATCCCTCATTTCTATATAGTACAGATATATTATTGAACTTGTTCTTGTCCTGAATGTAGGTCAAATACTACTTGCTGGATGTTAAGCAATAATCAATCAAATCTAATAAATCACATAGGTATTCATATGTTACCCACAAACTTCTTGACTATTTTCTCTTTTTAATTAAATTGTTTTCTTGATATTTTTTTCTTTCTTTCATTATAAAGCTGCATAATTATTTTCATGTTGCTTTTTTATTGGTCAGTAATAATGCTACTCCACTGGGGTACATATGAAACTTCTACACAAAGGGAAAATCAAGCTCCCCCCACTTGTAATAAGGAAGCACCATTTTTTCTAGCGGGGGGGGTAGAGATTATTTTCAATTTGTTGTTTACAGACTTTTTTTTTCATCTCTGGGCTTAATACTAAATTTTTTATTCAAAGTTCACAAAGGTCATATTAGGTGGGGGGAATAAAGGGGGTATTTATATATATTAAAACAAATTATTTTCTTCATTCTTAAAATCAATAAAGTAAAAGAAGTCTTGAACATATATTTCTCATATACATGTATCATTTATTTTTCTTTTACTCAGTTTTCTGGTTTTTAACTTTATTTTATATATATATATTTACTCCTGAAATCAAATATTAAGAGTCAAAATAGAAATATGGCTTCTCTTGTGACCTTGTACATGTACATATAAAGTCAAACTTGCCCATAAAGGGATATTAAAGCTCGTTTTAACATATATTTTTTCAACTCGTGACGAAGGTTGTTTCTTTTCAATTTAATTGTAAAAACAATCCAAAAATACTTTGCACGCCCATATAATCCCTACTATCGCTAAAATATCACTTAAAAGGGTCGAAATTAATTTTTGTCCAGGAAGCAAAAATTCAATTCAAGGCAAAGACTGCAAGATATGACAGAATTATCAACAAATTATGTCACTTTTACAAAGTTTCATTGATAAAAACTGGGTTAATGTTTCATAAATATCATATATTGAACCAATTGCAAGTTTTCATGAGATACAAAAAATTACCAAAAAAAAGGAGCTTTAATATCCCTTTAAGAGGTCACCTGTCTTATAAGGCCACTTTTTCTTTGTCCCAACAGTGACCTCTTAATACAGGATACACCAAAGGTGACCTCTTAATACAGGTTTAACTGTACATACAACATTTCAATTAGATTCTAGATAAAACCACATGTTTTTGCTAAGAGCCATTCATTGACCATATTACATCACAAGAGATCAAACATGGTATATATGCTGTGGGACGTTAGATCTCTATCTCTCTGTGTCTACAATTTTCACATTTTTTTTTAACAACAAACAATAATTTTTTGCTTACAGTAAATATAATCAACAAATTAATGAAATATTGAGACAAAAATACTCTCCAGAGTTATGTGAAAGATTCATTTTTTTTTTTCACATTTAACAACAATTCTATGCTCGAAGTAAATATAAGGTTATGGTATTTAACACCACTTTCAACAATATTTCAGTTATATCATGTACAGTAAATATAATCAACATATTAATGAAATATTGAGACAAACATACTCTCCAGAGATACATGTGAAAAATAAAAAAATAAAATAAAATTCTATAAATTTTTTAGATGTTCAATGTAGAAAGTTTATCATCTGGTAACTTTGAAACATCTAATGTATGAATAAAGCCAGAGAATCAATAAATGATAAAAACAAAGACAAACGTTACCTTCCTACCTGTGATGAAAATAATCCCTTCTATTAAAACGTGCTGGCCTATGCCACATCGACAAGTCTGTCATAGATAGGCCTACACTATCTTAAATTCTATAGAAATACCTCAACTGCCCAGGTGATTTGTTCAGGTAAGATAACCAGAAACTGTTTACCTGGATCAATCAATTTTACCTGTAATTTATTAATTACTGGCTGATTTTTCTAATTGATACATTACATGTTAGAATTAAACAAATAACAGACAACTAAATAAATAAACAATGATTTTGAAGAAATTAACATGATACGTTTTTTATTTATCTGTTACTAGAAAAAATATTAATTTTATTATCTATATATAAGGTAGGAATTCAAAATATAAAATAAATTATAAAAAGAGTGGACAAATACTTGAGTCTATCAAATATACATATTTTACAGAGATAAATTTATAGATTTTAATAAACAAGAGGCTACCAATGAGCTTATCTAATTATTAAATCATTTATAATATATTTATCTTGAACAACTCCTATAGAAAATTAATTTATTTTCATCAAACTTCTAATCAGTATAAAAACTTTATCTTAGTGTAGAACTATATATAGTTTTTGTTCAATCTTTACACATATCAATGATCTTAAACAGGAAGATTGAACTTCTGACCTACATATATATATGTAGTTGTCATTTAATATTAGAGCATTCATTGACCCCCGCTAATGTAGTATCAATGTACTCTATATGTTGTGGTCATTTTTGAGACAATATGTTATTTAGTTCAAGCAAATCTGTGCAGATTTTTGTTTCAAAGTGAGTGTATGTTTGTTTCAGTATAATGGAAGTGCAGATATTCAGAAGAAATAGCATACCATCACTAACATTAAATTAACTTTGTGCCATAATAGTACAATTGACATAGGTTAAACAAAACTGTTTCTTTATATGTAGAGATCCTTGCAAGCCAGCCTCAATGAATTCTGGACTCACAATTTTCAGTTTGAACTCGCAAAAGTTTCAAATGTTCAGTTCTTGAAATGGTGGGAATCACCATAATAAGTTTTAGATTTTTACAATGGCGGGAATCACCAAAATTTTCAGAAATGTCTTCTGGACTCATCAGATTACAAGTACTTTACTTTATACGTTATAATGATTTTATTGTCAATATCTATACAATTGGATTGGGAACAAGTTTTTACAACTTACTAGTCCCTCTCCATACAAATACATTAATATCATAAACAAAACAAATCAAATGACAGCAAATGTACAAGTTATATCAATTATAATTAATAAACTAAGCAATATTATGTAATAAAACATTATGTCATAAACTATGTGTACATGCATATTAATTATTGTTTCAAATATACAAAAAATGTATATGTATTCATTAGTGGCAAAATTATTTAAAAAAAAATAAAAATAAATTAAAAATAAACAATCCAGAAAAGACAAAACACCAGTAAACCATAAAAATAAAAATAACTAACCTTTTACAACTCATTACCATAAAGTGACAAACATCAAGTTACTGCTCAGTCAAGCGTGACATGTAGACATTTTGACAAACTGATTTTTTCTATTTAGACAATATGTGGGTCTGTCATACACATGAACAGTCAAACCGACCCATGCAGTCACCTCTATTAAGCAGTCACCTGTATTAATAGGTCTTCTTTTTCTTGTCCTGTCATAGAGGATTTCATATAACTTAAACCTCTTTTAAGAGGTCACCTGTCTTAAAAGACCACATTTTCTTTGTCCCAAAGGTGGCCTCTTAAAACAGGTTTGGCTGTATAAAGTTTTGTTTATTTTTGGCCAGTGGTTTCATGTGTCTTCTATCTATTCCCACTTTTTAAATTACCTATTACAAATATTCCCACTTATAAAAAACAATTGTTACAGGTTTGTTAGCTTGTTGTTTTTTCCATTTGTATCTAATTAATTATTACCTGTAATTTACCTATACAGTGAAACATGTCTAAACCAAACCCTGAATAAACCGAAAACCTGCCTAAACCAGACAGACTTTACAGTCTCATACTAAATGTCTATGTAATTTGAACCTGTGTAAACCGAATACCTGTCTAAACTGAACAAATTCTTCAGTCCCATATGGGTTCGGTTTGGACAGGTATTATATTTCAAGATATTGCAAAAAAAAGGCAAAATATTATTTGAGTGAAATAAGAATTATTAATAAAATAACTCAGAAATTAGAATGAAATACCGGTATTGTTTCATATACATGTAGATTGAAATAAATAAAAAAATAAAGACATAAAAAGAAGATTAAAATATTTATTTATGTATTGTAATTAAAATCACTTGGATCAAGTAAATCATTTTTTTTTTTTTTCAGTTTAAGATATGTATTTTATTGTTTGCTTACTAATTTATAATTGATTATTCAGCATTTATTGGGCTCCATTGATTGACAAATAAAACATCTATCCATTGTGATTTCTAAAAGTGGAGGACCACCCAAGAAACAACCCAGTACAAAATGTAGAACCTGGTTCAGAGTTTTCAATATTTTTCAAGTCTACCAGTAATTCACTATTTACAGGTGGTACTTTTTTATTAAAATTTGAACAACTTCATGGATATCTTATACAACACTATTTAATAACAGGAGGTACCAAAGATAATTTTAGATGGGTAAAAGTACCCTTATTAAAAGGCCTGATGGTTGTCATACAGATTTGAATGGGAACAGACTACCACAGACAATTAGACCGTAGCAGATTCAATGATGACATAGTGCAGGTGGAATATCAGGCCATGTAGAAATATTAATGGAAGGAATGAGTGAGAGATTATCGCTTAACGGCAACTGAGCATTTTCACATATCATGGCGAGATCAAGCTATATTTTGTTGAGATGATAATAATGTCCACCTTGTTCTATACCAACATGCTGAGTTTGATTTTTATAGTGCTAGCTCAATGAAATAACAGTCTGTGGAAAGACATGTCGCTCCACTCAGACACATCATCCTGATTACTAGCCAACCAGTAGTCTGTGGACAGACATGTCGCTCCACTCAGACACATCATCCTGATTACTAGCCAACCAGTAGTCCGTGGAAATACATGTCGCTCCACTCAGACACATCATCCTGATTACTAGCCAACCAGTAGTCCGTGGACAGACATGTCGCTCCACTCAGACACATCATCCTGATTCCATGCTCTTACTCCATAGAAAGACATGTCGCTCCACTCAGACACGTCATCCTGATTCCATGCTCTTACTCCTTAGAAAGACATGTCGCTCCACTCAGACACATCATCCTGATTACTAGCCAACCAGTAGTCCGTGGACAGACATGTCGCTCCACTCAGACACATCATCCTGATTCCATGCTCTTACTCCTTAGAAAGACATGTCGCTCCACTCAGACACGTCATCCTGATTCCATGCTCTTACTCCTTAGAAAGACATGTCGCTCCACTCAGACACATCATCCTGATTACTAGCCAACCAGTAGTCCGTGGACAGACATGTCGCTCCACTCAGACACGTCATCCTGATTCCATACTCTTACTCCTTAGTGCTGCGTGCTTAACGAAGAAGCAACAATTACCAATTAAATAGTCTTTAGCTTGACTCGATCTACAGCATTCGAGGCTAATCATTTCACCACCGATGTGCTTTCTAATTTTAATGGATGACCAGGCTACACATAAAGTGACATGTAAAAACAATAGTTGACAAGGCCCTTCTGGCCTGGTGAGCTTAAAGACATGGTACAAATTTTGATGAAATGAAAAGATTGTGATGGTACATGACTTCATTGTATGTAAATTTGTTTTGTAAATCGTGTTAAGAAAAAAAAATTATAAAGTGTTATTCACATTTTATAATTAAATTTATATATTAGTTTATGCCAAAAAAAATTGTAAAAAGTAATTTTGTACACAATAAACTAATTATTCTGTAAACATTCTAAAATTATGTTAAATACTCTTTGCATTGTTTTTAAAAAAATATTTAAAACATTAAATTGTTATAAACAATGTATATTAAAAGCTTTTTTTTATCTAAAGTGAGTAATTTTTTCAGCTATTACATGACAAGAACAAGCTACTTTTTAATGATATTATGATGATGCCAGACCAACAGACTGAGCCTTATTATTTAAAGATCTAACCAGGAGTCTAGCTCAGTAAACAACTTTATTGTATGGAGGGTGATGAATATACTTCCACTCAGACCCATTATCCTTAGAAAGTAAGGTTGTATCAAATACACCTAGTCACAGACGGATTAAGTCAAAATGATTGCAGAAGTAAGTCCATATACCATAATACCATCAAATCATGACCAACAATTCCCCCGATTTCACTCACAACACCAAAAAGAAAAAAATCCCTGTATCAGGTTTCTTGAAGAATCTATGTAAATGTTTTATCAATGAAAGACAAAGGTACCCAAAAAGTGTGACAACAGAAATACGTTTCCTCCAACATGATTTTATAGTACAACCATTATTTATGGTTTAGTAAGTCAAGCTGTGTACACAACAGCAAACCTCAAAAGAATCTACTGCTCTCCTTCAAATGGAGGAACGGAATATGCGGAGTTGAGACGAGTTAGCAGCGACAACGTGATTGTGTAATCTTAAACAGTTAATTTTACAGATTTGCCTATGAATTTCCTTCCATTTGAAGATGAATTTCTTAAAGAATGTATAATAAAGACCTATAACTTATAAAAGCCCAAACGTACTGATAAAAAAAAAAAATAACATACATCAAGGAATATCCTTTGTCACGAATATGTAACAAAATAAAAAACCAAAATACCAAACTATTGGAACAGTTCCAAAATAAAATCCAAAAATCGTAGATATAGGCAAAATTAATGCTCTAACATACATATCCATGACCACTCACATTACTTGCTTCAGGCACTTCAATTAAAAGTGGCAGGGATAAACTAGTTTTATGGCCCAAACATTCTCTCTTAGTGAAATGATGTGGTCATACAAGTGTTAAAGGATTATTCTGTTGAAAGTAAGAACTCATGTACTTACAACAAAAGATGGTGAAAACCTTACAGTAGACAAACTTATTAATCTTAAGACAAAAAAGATGGTGAAAACCTTACAGTAGACACATTTATTAATCTTAAGATAAAATAAAAAAAGATGAAGGTCAGACGAACATGATCTTTTTCTAGTGTATCTAACACATACAGGTGTAATGATATATGTCATTACCCTATATGAGAAGTTGATTACATACCATCTTTGTTTAATCTTTTTTTTGTGTCCTTAGGCATACGTACATGTAGCTTTGAACATTTCACAGTTACAGTGGGGTCTTCAACAATGAGCATAACTCGACATATTATATAAATGTACTACAATAAATGTGAAATGGTCCCTAGCATGCAAGAAGAGTTTGAAGATACATAGGGTACACAAGATAAATAAACGTTAGAGAATACGGATGGGGCTATGAAATATGGACAATCTAGAGAAACTGGCAGCATAGGGTATCACAAGATAAATAAACGTTAGAGAATACTGAAGGGGCAATCAAAATGGACAATCCAGAGAAACTGGTGACATAGGGTACCCAAGACACAGGACAAATAAATGTTTGAGAATACTGAAGGGGCAATCAAAAATGGACAATCCAGAGAAACAGACAAACATAGGGTAGGTACACAGGACGAAGAAAAACACAATACAATATGTGCTCAAGACCACTATATGTAAACAAACACAAATAACATAAACAAGACGTAACTGACATCACAACACGAAACTCAAAGATTTCCTTTTGATCAATATCAGTATCATATTTAGTCCCTTCTTATTATAAACTGATACAGGTACATGATACATTACTTATATCAATGCTGGAATCAATGTAGTTACAATATATATTCCAGCAACAAGTCAACAAGGGGTTCCTTCTACACCAGCTTTATTACTGAAATCAATCAAACAAATCACTGTATTACTGAAACCAATCACAGAAATCACTGTTTTACTGAAATCAATCACAGAAATCACTGTATTACTGAAACCAATCACAGAAATCACTGTATTACTGAAACCAATCACATAGATCACTGTATTACTGAAATCAATCACAGAAATCACTGTATTACTGAAACCAATCACAGAAATCACTGTATTACTGAAACCAATCACAGAAATCACTGTATTACTGAAACCAATACATAGATCACTATATTACTGAAATCAATCACAGAAATCACTGTATCACTGAAACCAATCACAGAAATCACTGTATTACTGAAATCAATCACAGAAATCACTGTATTACTGAAACCAATCACATAAATCACTGTTATTACTGAAATCAAGCACAAAAATCACTGTATTACTGAAATCAATCACAGAAATTACTTAATCAATCAAAGAAATCACTGTATTACTGAAACCAATCACAGAAATCACTGCATTACTGAAATCAATTGCAGAATTCACTGTATTACTGAAACAAATCACAGAAATCACTGTATTACTGAAATAAATCACAAAAACCAGTGTATCTACAGAGGGATGATTGATTGATTGATTGATTGGTGCTTAACACCAACTTAAGCAGTATTGCAGCAATATAGAGTGACAACAATTAGACAACAGGCCAATAGCACAATATGACTTAAAATGTTTGCGAGTCATATAGAAATTCAATTTGTTATTCATTCATGATATAACCCACTGTCTCCTATTCACTTCGACTCCGAATATTTGGAATCAACTTCCGGTGACGTAAATGTATCAAACAACGAGTACACAGGTAGGAAATCTGCTTATTTTAACACAATAAGTACTTTTTTTATAATAAATTCACAATAGGTAGATGATCAGCACATATTTTTCGTTGTTTTTAACCTTTCTTCAGGCCACAAAAGTCTATGATTAATATTTAAATCCCTTTTCTAGATCCAGTGCAGCACGTTTTCATGTGTTTGTTCATGAAAAAGGTGAAAATTTTGCACCAGTAGATCAGTATGTTTTGAGAAATTGGTATGCAATCTACAAATAAATATCTGTCTGATCGATAGGTCGTCCGAAAAGCTAACAAATTTGAACGATCATGTCTATTTTATCAGATTGCTGTGCACTGCCGTCGAGCAGAGTGTACAGGTTTGGAATTACGACTTTTTTCACGGGTGTACGGTTCGGAACGATTTGACACTAGGACAGTGTACAGTTTTTAATTTCTTAAAAGCATCTTTATTTGACTTTTTGAAGAAGCTTGGGATATTTCTTAGGCCCGTGAATATTAATCCCTAATCCCTCTAGTGTTTCGGTGCTGGGATATGTTTTCTGACTTAAACCACCTGTCACCTATAAGCACTGAATCGCTTAAGAGATAAGAAATGCCCGGAAGCGCAACTATGGAACCACAAGGTTAAATGTTTAGTTTCATAATTCTCTTTTCTCGTGTACCGCTGGAGATGACATTACATGAGCAACTCTGCAGTTGTTGCTAGAAAAGCTGAGCCTGGCGTTTACCTTACCAGTGCATATCTGGTCTGTGCTGCCCATTTTTGCTGGGGTCAAGTTTATGTTTGTTATTATTTTTCTCTGTGTGTTATTTTGTTTATTTTCTCGGCCTTATCTTTATCCCTGGACCAAGTCTATCGAATTTGTGTTCACAGTTCAGATCATGATTCCATTTGATGAAACTAGTGATCTTTTCTCCATTTTTATCCAATGCAACAAACTTGTAGGCATGAGTATGGACTTAGGAAGACATATTCTATACTATTCTTTACAGAGAATTTTTATGGCTACTTCATTTTTTCGGCTAGTTGTGAGCCGCTCAAACAACCAGTCACAACCCTGGTCATATATTTTGAAGGCACATGATACAGTTGCACAGAAATGCAACAATAACGGAAATTATTGTTACATAAAAAATAAGTTCCGGAAAACACACGGAAAATATAGGATCCGTTTCCGACAATACACTCCGGAAGTTAGTCTCCCGTGAAACAATGTTATTGTTACATGTCTGTGTAACTGTATCCTGTGTTTATTTTGAATATCAAAAAATATATTGAATATTACCGTTAGTCCTCTTTAGTAAATATTTTTTATAATTGATATTTGTATTCGTTTTATTATGAATATACATTATTTTTTTCTTCCAGGAACATCTACCATGGATATTGAAGCGAATAATGAATCCTTCCATGTATACTTATATAGAAATCATTGTTTCGGACAGACAGACAAATTGTTATAATATGAGGATAGATTAAGGCTGACGGATGAGCTAGGTCGCACAAAATCTATCAGACAGCAGTTGATTTAATGACCACGACGCTTTATAAGAAAAGCATAAAATATTAAATGATTCTTTAATGATTCGGAAAAAAGATATTTGGTCAATTTGATCATATATCTTTTTGTTATGATGAATTCATGTAATATACATTTTATGCTGTTTCAATAGCGTGTTTCTAGATCTGCATCTATTTAAAAAGTCAAATAAAGATGCTTTTAAGAAAATAAAAACCGTCCACTGTCCTAGTGTCAAATCGTTCCGAACCGTACACCCGTGAAAAAAGTCGTAATTCCAAACCCGTACACTCTGCTCGACGGCAGTGCACAGCAATCTGATAAAATAGACATGATCGTTCAAATTTGTTAGCTTTTCGGACGACCTATCGTTCAGACAGATATTTTTTTTGTAGATTGCATACCAATTTCTCAAAACATACTGATCTACTGGTGCAAAATTTTCACTTTTTTCATGAACAAACACACGAAAATGTGCTGCACTGGATCTAGAAAAGGGATTTAAATATTAATCATAGACTTTTGTGGCCTGAAGAAAGGTTAAAAACAACGAAAAATATGTGCTGATCATCTACCTATTGTGAATTTATTCTAAAAAAAAAGTACTTATTGTGTTAAAATAAGCAGATTTCCTACCTGTGAACTCGTTGTTTGATAACATTTACGTCACCGGAAGTTGATTCCAAACATTCGGAGTCGGAGTGGATAGGAGACAGTGTAACCTGTGTTGTTTGATGTTCACTTCTTTATTCAATTAATTACAATGAAAATTTCAATAATGAAAATTTCCTGTTTGACACAGATTTTCCTACAGAAAAAACAAATATAAGAGAGCTTGAGTGTTTCACACTTATGGTGGATTTCCTGTTACAGTTGGTTTAACATATTAATCAATTGCTCGATGAATATTGCAACATTGATGGAACAACTCGTATTTAAAGTTATATTTGTATCGTAACAAGAGGAATTCAATGCTGTCTTTCTCTCCAAAGATTATCAAGGAGAATTTTCTCTCCAAAGATTACCAAGGAGAATTCATCACCTTCGATTTGATTCTCTGTTGTCAAAAATTGCTCTGTTTGCGATTAAATAAATATACTGGATACAGTGTAAGGTATTGGTAAATTTATTTGCTAAACAAACAAGAAGTTTGCCATAAATGTGTACAAATATGATATGGTAAACCAAATTAATACACATGTATGTCAAAATATGACAGAATTGTTACATTTTATTTATTTGTTTGATAAAACTGATATCCATAGATTGTGCCATTCTTTATTTATTTCTGAAGTTTCAAGTTTGTCCTTGACCTGAAAGGTTAAGTTCTAAATCGAAGAATACTTTCAATATACCGTAATGCAAAATATTTAGAAAAATTGGCCAAAAATGACTAGTACATGAGGCACAGTTAAGTCTTCATCTTATAAGACCAATCTCATCAAAGAACACCCTCTTTATTAGGCCAGATGTATAATAATTTATTAAAATATTAGAGAAAACCACCAAATTATCGCAATGGATTCGCTGTCACACTTTATCTTAACAAGTTACATTGAGAGAGATTCGAACTCATAACTTTAGTGGTGATATGTACTGATTGCATATACTGTAGGTACCACAGTAGTTGTAAATCCAACTACAATACAATAACGGCCACAACGGCCGCCTCTTTCATGAAATGTTTCTTACATGTTTAAGGCCACTTTTATTTTATCCCAAAGGTGACCTCTTAATACAGGTTTGATTGTGTATACAATGTTAAATCGTCTAAAGTAAGCTACAACTATATAATATATCACAACGGGATCTGGAAAGGATACCATGCTGTATTAAATATTTGTTATAGTCAAACCTGCCCATGAGGTCACCTCTATTAAGTAGTTCACTGTATTTAAAGGTAACTTTTCCTTGTCCTGTCATACAAAATTTCATATGAATTTAATATCTTTTAAGAGGTCACCTGTCTTATAAGGCCACTTAATCTTTGTCCTAAAGGTGACCTCTTAATACAAGTTTGAATGTACATGTATATTTACAATGTTCAATCGTCGCAGACAAGTTACAACCATACAATATATCACACGGGATCTGGACAGGATACCATGCGGTATTACATATTTTTTCATATGCTAGTATGTAATAAATGTTTGATTGATTGATTGATTGATTTTTGGTGTTCAACACCATTTTTTACAATAGTTCATCTATATCATGGTGACCAGTTTTAATGGTGGAAGAAGCCGGAATACCCAAAGAGAACCACCGACCCTGGGCAAGCAACTGGTAAACTTTATCACTTGCGGTTGCGAGTTGAGTGGACCATTTTTTGTAATTTACAAAGCCGGGCGCGAACCCACGTCGTATTGGTGATAGGCTTGTATGAGTTGTTAGGTAATCCAACTACCTAACTCAATGAGCCACCCGGGCCATTCAAATTAACACAACAGTGTTAGAGTTTGATTTTTAGCTGACTTTTCTATTTTTATTTTTGTTCTCCCTCACCAGGATTAGAACCCATACTGTTGATACACTGCAGCACAAATTTGCTTTTATCATAGAGATGAAACATTTAGCCCCTTGGCCAAATCCATGTTATAAAAAAATATATATATAGCCTCATTAACTGAGGTGATACCTTGTCACTTAAGGTCAAACTAAGGGTCATCATTACAGTTTATATGTCTTTATATATACATCTACATGATATATATAAGAACTTTTTTTTGTTGATTTTTTACTATTCTACATGAAATATAAAAACATTTTTTTAATGATTTTTTACTGACACTTATTTCTAAACAAAACTGTTTATTTCTAAAAATAGTGTAATTATTTCAATACAAGGAAAGATGATATCTTTTATTTCTCTTTAATAGCAAACTGTTTGTTTTTTAAGACAGGTTAAGGATTTATTTTACCTGCAATAATAAACTGTGCTTCATACAACAAATATAACATAATGAATTAGTAAGAAATGATATGGATGTTAATGAACATGAGAGACTATCTAACATTACACTTAGACACAAATTAAAGTAAAGGAACAGCTTGTAGTAAGAAAGGATATAGATGTAAATGAACATAAGAGACTATCTAACATTACACTTAGACACAAATTAAAGTAAAGGAACAGC
>MJUT01049381.1:55819-66416 GCA_002080005.1 Gigantidas platifrons | reverse complement strand
AAAGGAACAGCTTGTAGTAAGAAAGGATATGGATGTAAATGAACATGAGAGACTATCTAACATTACACTTAGACACAAATTAAAGTAAAGGAACAACTAGTAGTAAGAAAGGATGTGAATGTATTCGGAAGGCTTGCAGGCTGATGAGGAATCTGATATGAAAAAGATCTTTTTTATCATATACTTGGCAGAAGACAACATTTCCTGAAATTTACAAATTACAAAGTGATACCGATTACGAATAGTCCCGAAATAGGAGTGCGATATATTCTGAAACTGTGATAAATTACACTTAGACACAAATTAGAGTAAAAGGAACAGCTTGTAGTAAGAAAGGATATGGATGTAAATGAACATGACCGACTATCAAACATTACACTTAGACACAAATTATTAGAGTAAAGAAACAGCAACTTTTATTGCTATTCTGCATTTCACAGCCACTGTAAATTACAATAATAATAAAAGGCCGTTGGCCACTGGTCCCCCGACGCCAAGGTTATATGGTCAGATTAAATTTTGAAATAAAAGGCCGTTGGCCACTGGTTTCCCGACGCCAAGGTTATATCGTAAGATTAAATTTTGAAACTACTGTAAACTAGAGGGTCAGGTGAGCCTGTATCACTCATAATTCTGAAAGGGGACCATCCAAGGACCATTTTGAAGTAAAAAAAGGAGTAACTCTGGTTAGATTTGTCGAAAAATCATCATTATCGAACTTGACCTAGATATTCATGAGATACAATTACATACCAAACGTAGTTTCAATCTGACTTTTTGTTCACAAGTTATAATTTGGAAACCAAAATATTAGCAATTTTGAAGTAAAAAAAGGGGAGTAACTCTGGTAAGATTTGTCGAAAAATTATCGCTATCGCACTTGACCTAGATATTCATGAGATACACTTACATACCAAACCTAGTTTCAATCTGACTATTTGTTCCCAAGTTATCATCTGAAAACCAAATATTTAGCAATTTTGAGGTATAAAAAGGGGCACAACTCTAGTAAAAATTGTCGAAAAATTGTCATTATAGAACTTGACCTAGTTCTTCATAAGATACACTTACATACCACACCTAGCTTCAATCCGACTTTTCATTCACAAGTTATCATCTGGAAACCAAGCACACGGATGACACCCATTTCTATAGTCCTCTTCGACGAAGCATCGGGGGACAAATAGCAAGAAAGGATATTGATGTAAATGAACATGAGAGACTTGGAAGGTCACATTAGACAGGCTTGACTGTATTAGTAATTACATTTGACAGGTATTGATGACCCTACTTCAACATCCCTATAGAAGGTCACATTAGACAGGTAGATTGATTCTTGCCCAGTTTTGGTATAGATTGAACCATTGTGTTGATTCATCAATGTAACAAATGATAGGACATGATGATTTTCTTACTGAAGGAAGACATCACAGTAAAAAGAAGTGATTTATTTAATATAAGGTGAAATAAAGAGTTGGACAACAGGGCTATTGATCATCAATACTGAATGTAACGGAGAAAAAAAAACTACGTAAAACTTAAGACTCGATAATAATGATAATAATGAATGATTCTAACGACCGATGGCTGGTGGCTGGTTTTCTAGGGAATGATGATGATGATGTGATATCAATAGATTATCACATACCCTTTTTCATATCGGATCCCTTATCAACCCTAGGTTCTGATATATCAGCCCAAGAATCGGTAGGCTCAAAGGCTGATGAGGAATCTGATATGAAAAAGATCTTTTTTATCATATACTTGGAAGAAGACAACATTTCCGGAAATTTACAATTACAATGTGATACCAATTACGGATAGTCCCGAAATAGGGGTGCGATAATATATTCTGAAACGTTAACTGTGATGAATTTTTTATATCAGCCCGCTAAGGTAATCTCTGGAAGATGTCTAATGCATTACATTAGATTTTAACTTTTATATTGCATGGCAAAAAAAATGTCTTATCAACTATACATTTTTTGTAAGTACATGTCTATGATAAATATATACATGTATATATATTTCTCCAATTATTAACGAGTTTAACAGGTTAGTTAAATTTTTGTAATATTTTTAATCACCAGTAATTAACTTTCTGCATGAAAATTCCCTCCAATTTCCTTTCGGTGGTCATTAACAACAGAAATTAACAATTTTAAAATATTTTTGACGTTTTAATCATTGAAGAAATATTTCTCCACTCAAGATAGTTAAATTTTCAAATTCAAAAATTCAATGTTAGTACTGGTTACAGGCCATCTGTTGTGATAAAAACCCCTACCTTACTGGTGATATGGTAATTGATGAAATAGGTTCCCTAACTATAGAATCAGATTAATTAATTAATTGATAAAGTGAAGCCCCTCCCCTCATCTTAATGTTGACAGGTCTGCAGATCAATCAAGCACAAACCCCTCCTCTGATAAAGTCTCCCCCTCATCTTAATGTTGACAGGACTACTGATAAATAAAGCACAAACCCCTCCTCTGATAAAGTCTCCCCCTCATCTTAATGTTGACAGGACTACTGATAAATAAAGAACAAACCCCTCCTCTGATAAAGTCTCCCCCTCGTCTTAATGGTGACAGGCCTACTGATAAATAAAGCACAAACCCCTCCTCTGATAAAGTTCCCCTTCATCTTAATGGTGACAGGCCTACTGATAAATCAAGCACAATGTGACCCCTCCTCTGATAAAGTCTCCCCCTCGTCTTAATGGTGACAGGCCTACTGATAAATCAAGCACAATGTGACCCCTCCTCTGATAAAGTCTCCCCCTCGTCTTAATGTTGACAGGACTACTGATAAATAAAGCACAAACCCCTCCTCTGATAAAGTCTCCCCCTCATCTTAATGGTGACAGGACTACTGATAAATAAAGCACAAACCCCTCCTCTGATAAAGTCTCCCCCTCATCTTAATGTTGACAGGACTAACTGATAAATAAAGCACAAACCCCTCCTCTGATAAAGTTCCCCTTCATCTTAATGTTGACAGGACTACTGATAAATAAAGAACAAACCCCTCCTCTGATAAAGTCTCCCCCTCATCTTAATGGTGACAGGACTACTGATAAATAAAGCACAAACCCCTCCTCTGATAAAGTCTCCCCCTCATCTTAATGTTGACAGGACTAACTGATAAATCAAGCACAAACCCCTCCTCTGATCAAGTTCCCCCCCCTCATCTTAATGGTGACAGAACTGCTGATAAATCAAGCACAATGTGACCCCTCCTTTGATAAAGTCTCCCCCTCATCTTAATGGTGACAGGACTACTGATAAATAAAGAACAAACCCCTCCTCTGATAAAGTCTCCCCCTCATCTTAATGGTGACAGGACTGCTGATAAATAAAGCACAAACCCCTCCTCTGATAAAGTCTCCCCCTCATCTTAATGTTGACAGGACTACTTCCTCTGATAAAGTCTCCCCCTCATCTTAATGTTGACAGGACTACTGATAAATAAAGCACAAACCCCTCCTCTGATAAAGTCCCCCCCTCATCTTAATGGTGACAGGACTACTGATAAATAAAGAACAAACCCCTCCTCTGATAAAGTCTCCCCCTCATCTTAATGTTGACAGGACTAACTGATAAATCAAGCACAAACCCCTCCTCTGATCAAGTTCCCCCCCTCATCTTAATGGTGACAGAACTGCTGATAAATCAAGCACAATGTGACCCCTCCTTTGATAAAGTCTCCCCTCATCTTAATGGTGACAGGACTGCTGATAAATCAAGTACAAATCCCTCATCTTTACTGGTAACAGAATGACTGAGTTTTAATCCAACTAAACAATCTTTTAACAGCTAAACTACAATATTCCTAATATTTTGTTTTCTGGCATGATAAAAACAATTAACAGTATTTGGTTCTATTTGCAGTAAATAAACATGGGAATAGAATAAAGTCACTCAATTCGTTCCCCAATCGGCTGCAATACATGATTACGATTCAATATTTTTGGAGAAATGATTAGTGTGACGTGATGACAGGAATATAATAGAAACAATCTACTACAAGATTCCAACGTCTTTATTTAAATAAGAAACCGTCCCTATAATTCTGTATTGATTGAGTTTTGTTCATTTCAATATGATGCAAGATTGTTTCAGCGATGTTTATTTCGTGGCCTAATATTACCTCGTCAGTATATAATTTAACTGTAGGCTAATATGTTTTTGATCTATTGGAGCTTTCATGTTTTATTGCAAGAATTCAATACTTTTTCATCATGGAGGATAGCGACTTAACATATTAGTTTAAAGTAAAAAAAAATGGTTTGGGACATAACAAATAATTGGAAATAAGATTACAAATTTGTCTTAAAAAGTGTTCAGTGGTTTGTATAATTAATTCACAGAAGAAAACGAAGGCAAAAAAAATCCCTTAAGGTCTAAATGATGTCTGCTAAGTTTTGTTTCAATCAGCTCCATGGTTTCAGAGAAATTATTTTTTTTAATTTGTGCCAAACAAGAATTGTCTCTAATGGAAAGTTGTTTTTATTTTTTGTTCATTTAGCACAAATGGACGAAATTATTTTTTTTTGGGGTGGAGTGGGTTGGAGGGGGAGGGGGGTTATCCATTAAACACAAATGGACAAGATTTTTTTTTTTTTACGTTCGTTCAGTTCTAATGAACGAGAAATAGGGGGAGGGGATGTTGTTCATTCAGCGTGAATGGATGAGATTTTTTTTGTTTTTTAAAGAGAACCTTCTCACAAATCATTCCTTGAAATCTGCTGTATAAATGGGTCAATGTTTAGTTTATATTATTCGTATTCCGTATGGTACTATGTTGAACTTTGTTGCTTGATGGTGGCCATCTTTGATTTTCGATTCCCACTAAAAATGAACACTTTGTAGGGGACTATCCATGTACATTTTTGTCCAATCATATTTGTAGCTTCGATGAAAATTATTTTGATTTCTTTTCTCATAGAGTCGAATGTTATACTTTGCCAGTGATGGCCATCTTGGACTGTTTTACGCAAATCGCATAAATTTGTAACATTTAGGTAATTTTTTTTAAATTACAGAAATAAATCTCATCTGGTTCAACGTTAAGAAGAATTTGAAGATACCAAAGGGGTAATTAGAATCCATATATCAAAGAAGTACCTGACAACACAGTGGCCAAAAGATACCAAAGGGGTAATTAGAATCCATATATCAAAGGAGAACAGACAACACAATGGCCAAAAGATACCAAAGGGGTAATTAGAATCCATATATCAAAGAAGTACCTGACAACACAGTGGCCAAAAGAAAAAGTACAAAAGGACAAACAACAATCTACAAAACATACACATAAAACTAAAGATCGAGTAACACGAACCCCTCTAAAACCCGGGGGTGAACTCAGGTGCTCCGGAATGGTAAGTAGTTCCTGCTCCACTAGTGACACCCATCGACATCGTGTTAATCTAGTTACAAACCAGGTGGCATGTCATAAACTTTGTCCTACACTTGCAACCAAAAAAACTTGAATTACAAATATTAAGCTGCGTGAAAAATGAAATATTTGTAAAAGATCGCCCAATGACTAAACAAGTATAATTTGGGTTAAGTCAAATTTCTAAGTTTCATCATTTTCCCATAGGTCACAAGTTATTTAAACAGGGTGATGGAAGGAGCATTCCTTCAATGTTACAGTTCTATCACATATATGTGATTGCTGAGAAAATATTGTCAACCAATCAGAAAACAAAATTGATTCTAACAGCCATTTTTAATTTCGAAATGAAAAAAAAATCAAACAAAGAACTGTTGACCATTTCAGTCTTCACTTAACCAACTTGCCAGAAGCCCGGGACCAGTAAAGCTGGATTCGAGAAAAGTGAAAATTATGAAAGAATTTGTTTGAATAAATAATTTTTTTTTTCTAAATTTGGCTTTCGGGCAAGTAGGGGAAAAAATAAGCAAAGACTGACATTTAAGTATCATTTCTGATAAGATTAGTTCCATTTGGTTCCAAAGGTTTCTGAGAAAAAAAATTGAATTGTTAAATGTTTATGGATGATGGACGTCAGACGAAAAATGATCAGCCAAGGATGACAACACATGAAAAATGACGGCTATACCTCATTTGGACTATCATCTGATCTTAACTACTGTAAATTCACTAATTAATGGTAGCATTTATGTTCACCAGTGAAAATGAAGGTTAAATCAACATCTTGCTTTCAATGGTGAAAACTTTTGACTGAGTGAAAATTAGAAGATGGTTTGGTTTAGTTTGGTTTATGGTGAAAATTTGAAAATAGTGAAAATTAGCTGTTGGTTGGTTTGGTTGGTGGTTTATGGTGTTTAACGCCACTTTCAACAATATTTCAGTTATGTCGTGGCGGTCAGTTTTATTGGTGGTGGAAACCGCAGTACCCGGAGAAAACCACCGACCTGCCACAAGTCACTGACAAACTTTATGACATAATGTTGTATCGAGTACACCTCATCTGAGCTGGATTCTAACTCACAACATTAGTGGTGATAGGCATTGATTACACAGGTATGTACAGTAGTTGTAAATCCATCTACCATACGATAATGGCCCAAAAATTAAAAGATAAAGTAGCTATGTATATAAATACAATGTAAATTAGTTTTATTATTATCTTTTGCCCTTACATGTAAATATCTGACTTCAGGTAAAACTTAATTTAGTTTTATTACTTATTATTATGTATTTGTTGTTCTTGTCTGTTTTCATGTCAGAACTAGGATTGTTTGCTAAAAATATGATAACAAACATGTCAACCAAATATATAACCAGCAATCAACATGATAATAATAAGGAAAGGTCTTTAGACAACATTTTATATACATTAGTTGAAAATCGGCAGTTTTCTCAAAATATCCAGAACAAACATGTGCTGGAGATGATACACACCTTTTCAGGCGTAGTAAAAACGTAGATCTATCAAATTTAGTGTGCATGACACATTTCTGGAATAACCTTCATCAAGTACGCTCAAAATCAAAAGATTGGAAAGACAAATAATTTACAGTTTTGGGAGCAATAAAATCAAAGTTTTAGCCAAAATCAGCTAGGGTCACCTATTCCTGAGGGAGGAGAACCTTAGATATTTGTTATTAATAATTACATTATTTAGGAACTGTAGGATATGAAAAGTTCTATATAAAGATTAGTGGCTTGGGAGATTCCGCAGAACTGAAAAGACAAGAATTTTAAAAACAAAGGTCCCGCACAAGAAATCCATGATCAATATTGAAAAGTTGAGTTTTTTCCTAAACTTAGCAATATACCTTAAATTAACGACTACTTTTCTTTATTAATATAAATAACATTCTTACCTCTGAATTAATAAAGAAAGGTCCCACACAAGGAATCAATGATAAATATTGAAAAGTTGAGTTTTTCCTAAAATTAGCAATATACCTTAATTAAATTAACAACTACTTTTTTTTAATTAATATAAATAACATTCTTACCTCTGTAATTCTAAATCTTTAATTTACTTTCACTTCATCCCTATGAAATAAAAGAAGTAATTTTCTCTCCTGTTTTTAGTCTCAAATTGATGATACAGCTCCCTAAACTACAATAAAGTATGTAGTATTGTGAGGCAGAGCTTAAATCAATATATATACATTGTGAGGCTTCAATCTCAGAGAAAATACGACAAGATCATCTAATCCAATATCTTTCATAGGTTGTCTTTTTCAATGAGGAAACAGTTAAGTGTAATTGTTATAAAGATATTGAAAGTTTTATATGAGGGATATCCAGTTAAAAGCCTGAGATTTCATCATTTGTAAGTAAGCAGAATGAGAAAACGTCAATGTTGAATTAATTTGGAATTGATAGAATTATTTCTATTATTTTGTCATTGCTTTTTCATTTGTAATTTCTTGATCATTTTACATGAAATCTGACATGTAATATTTTAACCAAAGGCTTACCCGAGTCTTTATCGCTTACCTGGTTATCATTATTATAGATTTGGGATAGAATTATTTCTATTATTTTGTCATTGCTTTTTCATTTGTATTATTGACCATTTTACATGAAACCTTACCATTCTGTTGTACCAGTATAATTTTTCACATGATAATTTAAACAAGAATGAAAAGTTTTGAGGATTTCTTATGTAGGAGAAACTGAATGAACATTATCTTTAATTGAAAATTCTATATGAGGAAAATAAGTTTGGTTTGGTTTATGGTGTTTGACGCCACTTTCAACAATGGTGGATGAAACCAGAGTACCCGGAGAAAACCACAGACATGTCGAAAGTCACTGACAAAAATCCTTCCATAATTATATATATAATTGTCCAATCAAATTACTGTAATGATATAAGAATCTTTATAAGGTAATAAACAACCATGAAAAGTTTTGAGAAATTCACATTTAAAATGTAAGAGCAGATGCATGTACAAAATTAAAGATTTTGAAGAAAAATTCAAAGTGAAAAAACAGAAATTACATCTTCAAAAATGGAATATGGACATGAAAGTCTTCATATGGCCATAAGGAAGTATGCAATGTTTTTAGAAATTACTATTTAAAATTTATAAGGAATTGCGAGTACAAACTTCTTTTTAATGAAATACATTGTAAAAATGTACATGTATTCTAAATGAAAAATGTTAATAACTCCTTCTAGTCTGTCAGACCATACTGACAAAATAATATATCATTCCTAATATTGATAATAATTATATAATAGTTACTGATAAGAGGGCAATATCAGGATAAACAAACTGCCCAAGGGTCGTGGTCTGTACCACGACCCAAGGACAGTGTCTATCCTGATACATTTGTATTGCACTCTATATCAGTAACTATTGTGTTTATTGCACTGAAGACCAGAATCTGACACATACAATTAGCATTGGATTTTTTTTTGTCCAGACAGGAGACAAATTTTTTTTTCAAATACCCCTCCCCCACCATTGAAATCACAGAAAATGCAAAACTCCCCTAAAATGTGTTACACCAAATTAGGCGAAATACGAACCCCCTAAATTTAGATGTTATTAATTATTGTTAGTCGTAAATATATATATTTTTTTTATATTTTTACATCTTTAATGAATATATAAAATGGTATAAGGAGAGTGTAATAATACTGAATAAGAGTTTTATAGACGTCTTCTAGAGCTCAAGAATTCATTATCTCCAGTAAATAGAGTCTTTTATTTGATTTTCTACAGATTTACAACTTTAAAAATAGCATTCTTCACAAGAACAATCAAGGGTAGTAATTACTTCTTATAGAAACAAGAACCGAACATAAAACGTAAATTAGAATGGTATTAGGACAATATATAGCCGAAATTACATTTTTCATTAAAACGAATTATTTTTCACATGAGTTTGTAAGTTTATTACGTTACCGTAGGAACAAATACTAATTACAAAATTCTGAAGAATTCTAAATATGTTATTTATTCTTGCATCAAATTTGTCTGTATAATTCCTAATGATGATGATACATGCTATTGAAAAAAATATTGTTTAGGTTTATGAAGTTCACCAATATTTCAGTAATATCGTGGTGGTCAGTTTTATTGGTGGAGGAAACCAGCGTACCAGGAAAAAACCTCCGACCTGCCACAAACTTTATCACATATTGTTGTATCGAGTACACCTCGCCATGAACAGGGTTCTAACTCAGAACTTTAGTGGTGATATGCACAGATTGCACAGGTAGTTGTTAATCTAACTACATGTACCATACGATCACTCCCAACGACGTCCCTTAAACTTTGAATTGAATTGAATTGAATTGTATTGAATACATATAATACTTACACAGCTCACAACTCAGGTTCTCTAGAATGTCAGATTTTGACTGCTAATAAGATGATTGTTGAATGTCAGATTTTGACTGCTAATAAGATGATTGTTGAATGTCAGATTTTGACTGCTAATAAGATGATTGTTGAATTTCTGATTTTCAATATGACTGTAAGATTTCTAGGTTTCAATGACTATACTGTTGGATGTCTGACTTTCAATAAAATGACTTGGGATTACAGGCTCTCTATGATGACTGTTGGATTTCAAGCTCTCATTGACTAATATTGGATGTCCGTCTGTCAATAAAATGACTGTTGGATTTCAGACTTTCGTAGATGATTGTTGGATTTCAGGCTTTCTAATGATGACTATTGGATTTCTGACTGCGATATGCTGATGGATTTCTGACCGTCATTAAATGACTTGGATTTCTAACTGTCAAATAATATATTAACGTTTGATTTCTATCAAATAATAACTGCCATATCTGATTGTGACGTTTGCATAGTATTTCAGACCCTTATATGATTAGTCTTAAAATTTGGCTGTTAAAATCACTGTAGATTTGATTTCTGTGTAACGGTAGATTTTGTGCACTGGAATTTGGTGGCTACACATATATTTGGGTTCTTAAGCACTTTCAGTGGAATAAGTCTGACTTCGATTCACCTTCTGATGAAATTACTTAACATAAATTTACTTGGGATATCCACAGTTGTACTGGTGACTTTACACTTCCTGTTGTTATTGACATGTAGAGCTAGGATTTATCTCTGTTCCTCTCTTATTCTTAATCAATATGGATATAAAATTGAATTGT
>MJUT01049381.1:29954-48861 GCA_002080005.1 Gigantidas platifrons | reverse complement strand
CAAGCAATCTAATTAAAATTAGAGCTTGAATTGCTCCCTCACATCCCCCTTTCCTGAAACTCCCTCTTTTCTAAAAAGGGGGGGGGGAGCAATTGAAGATCTAATTTTAATTAGATACAAAAAAATTGTAGTTACAATTAAAAACTCTGACCTACACTTAGTGGTATTAAAAATCCTCCATTCTGCAGTATTCAAAGTTTACTTTAAAAAGTATTTTAAATTGCATTCGCTTGTTACATATACATGTAATTTCATGAGACGACACTCAGACGTAAATAAAACCGAGGTCCCGTGTTGAGAGATTGCCACCCTCTTCGCACGTTAAAGAACCCAGTGTAACAGCTCATGATGAGCATTATGCTCATAATGAGTGGTCCATAGGAGACCTGCTGCAGCAAAATTCTCCGTCCCTACCCATCATCTTTCCTTGTGTCGATTCCAGTGGCGTTTAAATTTTTTTCTCGTCCTGAATTAATAGCTGAAAAATTGCTTGCTGGACGTTAAACATCAATCAATCAATCAATCAATCAATCAATCAATCATGTCAATGCATCCCTACCCATTTTACATCATGATCTCCTTGAAAAAGCTGCTTTTGATTTTTGTATGATTATCAGTTTCCAAAAAAAACCTCTGCATTTAAAAAAATGTCATTTAGAGTGAAAAAAATAATTTACTTAATGTCATACTCATAGTGATTGCTATTTTTGAGTTTTTAAATTAATTTTATTTACTACATTTTCTTTTATGGTCTTCACGTGTTCAGCAAGATCTCATTTGACACAGTGTGACATGCTGATGTCAATGTTACTAAAAGCACATGTTAAATGCATATCTCCTGATACCAACTTGATTAATGGCAAAATAATGTAAATAGAACTAATCAAGAAATATAGTGGGCAACACCAAAATCTGAGACACCCGAAGGTCAGATTTAAATCATATCTGATGGGGCTTGTGAAGTGTGTGTTAGATGGAGAAGTGGCAGTATAATTATGAAAATGTGTTTAGTTTATTTTCTTTAAGCGAAGCACCTAGGCCTAGGCCAGGGCTGAGCAGATTATTTTCATTAATATTTCGGCATTTTTTGTTTATCCTTGTTCCGTTGTAACACTTACAGGATCAACAGTCAGTGGGGCGTGTTGACTATGTTTGTGGTTATGCATGGATAATCAACAGGCCACCGTGTCGTGGTCAACACCCACAAATGAGGTGGCATGCTGAGCAAGAAACAGTTTATAGATAATATTTATATACTGCAATTTCAACAGTCCACTGTTCAGTCTTCACGTCTTGTTTTTCAGAACTACAGTATAAACTTTTGGCTACGTGAACGTACGGTGTGAACTTACAAAAACTTGTTTTCTTCTTCTTCCCGTTATATTAATCTTCCGGTATAACCCTAATAATCCAGTCGTATTTTCTTACCTGTTCCGATAGCACGACAACAATAATAGACATAACAGAGGGCGCTGAACTGTGGAAACTCCCTCCGTAGTACGTTCTAGATTCTGAACTCTCTGCAATGCATTTCACACACGTTGAAAATAAGATGAAAAATGCGTCTGTTGTATTTGATTATCAAAATCAAATAAAATCGCTGGGTATTTTTAAACAGACAGTGGTCAAAAGTATTCGGAAACTTCCATTTCCCCCTATACCTATATATTATTTAAAGTATGTAGTTTAAAAGATCTGTATATTTCTAATAAACTAAGAGTTTGCAGATACCAGTCCAAAGGGGCAATCAGAATCCGTAGCGAAGAAATACAGACAACACAATGACCAATAGAAAAATTACAAAAGGACAAACAACGATCTACAAAACATACATATAAAACTAAAGATCGAGTAACACAGTACAGAAAGACACTGTATGTAGTGGTGAAGATACCCTAGACACTGACTGCAGTACAGAAAGACACTGTATGTAGTGGTGAAGATACCCTAGACACTGACTGCAGTACAGAAAGACACTGTATGTAGTGGTGAAGATACCCTTAGACACTGACTGCGAAATAGCGTGGACTAATATACAACTCAAGGGTTGCAAAGCACTATACACCGGTTGTTTCTATCGCAAACCGGATAACGAACCATCAGCACTAGAGAACCTGAATAATTCACTAAGTAGACTGACCCACAACAACACTTTACCTAATGTTATACTAACGGGAGACTTCAATTTGCCTGACATTGACTGGGATGAAGATGATATAAAAGGTGGCTATACTATCAAATCAAGTCATAACTATTCAATTGAAATAAACCAACTTGCAAGAGATTTAGTTGCGGAACACTGTTTACAGCAATGTGTAACTGAACCGACGAGAGAAAAGAATATTTTAGATCTAGTTCTAACTACCAACGAAAATCTCGTACATAAAGTCGATGTTATGGATGGAATGAGTGACCATCAAATGATAATAACTACTATAAATGCAAGACCGAAGATTATCAGGAACAAGCCAAGACAATTTTATCTTTATAAGAAAGGAAACATAGATGCTGTTAAGGAATATCAAGACAATAAACTAGAAAGTTTCAAGGAAAAATATAAAGAAATGAACATCGAAGGATATTGGACCACTTTTAAATCACACCTTTTCAATGCAATGGACCAATACATACCATCAAAAACCCTAACATCAAGATGGAATATACCATGGATAAACCAAAACATCAAGAAAATGATACGTTAGAAGGAAAGACTATACAAAGCTGCCAAAAGGTACCAAACAGAAGATCACTGGGAAAAATTTAAACAATATAGAGCACAAGTAAAGACTGAAGTTGACAAAGCACATAGAAAGTTCATCGTCGATATGTTAGAGGTAAATGGAACAACATCAAACAACACAACAACTATATAATAACCAACAAGATAACTATCGAATAGGGAAACAAATACTGGAAGTACGTAAAATCAAGAAAGAGAGAAACAGTAGGGGTATCAACACTGAAGGTAAATGCAGAAAGGATTGAAAATAGTAAAGGAAAAGCAGATGCATTTGAATGAACAATTTAAATCAGTATTCACGAAAGGAGATCTGGACAACTTCCCAGAAATAGACGACAGTGGAACACCAGATATACCCAACCTGAATATATCGACAGAAGGCCTTATAAAACTAATAAAAGCTGTCAATCCCAACAAAGTTAATGGCCCTGACAATATATCATGCAGGATATTAAAGGAAGCCGCAGAATCAATATCACCATATCTGCAATTAATCGTCACAAAATCCATCGAAGAGCATTATGTACCAAAGGATTGGCTGGTTGCAAATGCCACCGCACTATTTAAGAAAGGCGATAAATGCCAACCTGTGAATTACCACCCAGTATCATTGACATCGGTACCTTGCAAGATCATGGAACATGTCATATTTAAACATATAATGGATAATCTTGACAAGCATAGAATACTTGTGGACTTCCAACATGGCTGTAGAAGCAAACGATCATGTGAGTCACAGCTAGTCATTACAACTGAAGACATAGCAAGAAATATTGACAACAACCAACAAGTCGATATGCTCATATTGGATTTTTAGTAAAGCCTTTGACACGGTACCACACAAGCGTCTACTGAAAAAGCTGGAATCATATGGCATAAATGGGAACATTCTATCTTGGCTGGAAGCATGGCTCACTCAACGAGAACAACAAGTGACCATAGAAGGAGACAAATCTAGTACAGCCGAAGTAAGATCTGGTGTACCACAGGGAATGGTACTAGGCCCTTTGATGTTCCTTTTACATATCAACGATATAGGCAATGACTTCACATCCAAAATTCGCCTAATTGCAGATGATAGTCTACTATAGCAATATCCATCAAAGACGATTGCAAACGGTTACAAGATCTTGACAGAATGGTTAATTGGACTAAAACATGGCAGATGATTTTCAACCCTCTGAAATGCTATGTTCTAAAGATTACAAAAAAGAAGCAAACAGTAGACTTCGACTATAACATCAATGGACATATCTTAAAAACAGTAACTTCAAATCCATACCTAGGAGCTGAACTCACGAACACCATGTCTTGGAACAAACAAGTTCAGAAAGTTGTAACGAAAGGAAATAAAGCACTAGGCTTCATACGTAGAAATGTAGGATCATGTCCAGAGGTAGTAAAGAAACAAGCATACCTTGCGCTTGTCCGACCTCATCTTGAGTATGCCAGCAGCGCTTGGGACCCTCATCTCCAACAACAGATTGAGGTGGTCCAACGCGGAGCAGCACGCTTCATCAAAAGCAACTACTCAAGAGACCCTGGTACAGTGACAACATTACTCGAACTACTGGAATTATCACCACTTTCAACAAGGAGAAAAATAGCCCGTATCACACTTTTACACAAAGCCATCCATGAAAAAGTAGCGATACCAATACCATCCTACATCATTGAATCAACGAGAACTTCGAGATTCCATCATCCGAAGAGATACATACAAATCAGATCGAAAAAAGATGTTTACAAATACAGTTTCTTCCCACGTACCATCAAGGATTGGAACCAACTATCAGATGAACTGTTAAACATAGATAGCAGTGAGGAATTTAAGAGCAGACTGACTAAACTCTACTACGGTGGCTGAATAACGTGAACAAAAGATGATGATTTTATCCTGATTTTAATCACTTGCAAATACGCTCTTTTGGGACTTTACTGTATATACACAAATTTTGACATGTCGGAGGACGTCACAAATACTTGAGTGATGGGTCAACGACCTTTTTCAAGTCAACACCATAGATAGAATTGATATATTTATCGCCACTTTCTGTTATGTCATAACTATTAGGGTAGCTGTATCAAAAACAACAAATTAACTAAAGGTTGATTAGATCTTCTTTAGCCAGTGGTTACGAGCTGCCTCCTTTTCCTGATGGGACCGTCGTGGTTGTGATCGTACGGTAGTTGGATTTACAACTACCTGTGCAATCAGAGCATATTACTACTAAAGTTGTGAGTTCGAACCCCGTTTATGGGGAGGTATACTGGATACAACATAATGTGATAACGTTTGTCAGTGACTTGTGACAGATCGGCGGTTTTCTCCGGTTTCCTCCACCAGTAACACTGACCGCCACAATGTAACTGAAATATTGTTGAAGTGACGCTAAACACAGTAAGCCATGCCATCCTTTTGATGAGGAGGCGAGGTGGATCGTAACCTTCTGTTGTCGAAGACGTGTTGATTACTTTAAACGGACATTATATATTATCAGCCTTAAAATGGGAGATATAGTCAGACCTTTTAAATGTCAATGTCGCCCATTTTAAGGCTACTATTTTTGTACGAACTTGATTGCATAAAATTGTATTGTTTTGTGTTCTAAACCCAATGTGTTGACCGATATAAGTTGTTCTGTGTGCTTATTGATTTTTGTGTGTAGCTATAAACTTCATTCATAACTCTGGCTTTTAAAAGATTTATGCCAATGAAAAGATCTCATTTGAGGTCAGTGTAGCTATAAATAAACTTCCTTCATAACTACAGCTTACAACAGATTTTCTGTATACACATCGGCTGTTAAAATGCCGACTATAGCCAATGAAAAGATCTCATTTGAGGTTAAGTTCGTACAAATATATATACATATATATATATATTTCACTGGTAATTAGTTTTAGATATATTTTCATAATAAACAAGTCTTTTAAAGACATTAATGATTTACTTTTTATACAATACATGTAGTATAATTTGTGTACTGTTGAACTTCTTGGGAAATATTTATCTCTGATCGTAAAACAACCAACAATTAATCAATGAAACCATTAACCATAAAAACATCACTTTATCACATATATTCTGATTTGTTTGTACATTTCTGTTACTTTATCTAGTATTATATATACATGTACAAGTGTAAGATTTGGACACTGTATATCTAAAATCAGTTAAATATGTCAAATATACTGACACATGTCTAACCACGGATTTGCATAGTAGAATTCTACTATACAAATCCTTGGTCTAAAGTATGTTCACACCAGGTACAATTAACAAACCGACAATTACCCTCAAAATTGAAAGATGTATACATATATATATTGTCATGGTACATAAGGCAAACTCACGCTGCCCCAGGCGGCACACACTTTAGCCACGCCAAGGCAAACTCACGCTTCCCCAGGCGGCACACACTTTAGCCACGCCACTGGGTACCTTTTACACTTCACCATCCATGTTTGACAGCACATTAGTCAGCGAGCCCAATGTTTCCGTTGGCCTTTTCCTTGCTGCCACAAAGAGACACATACGAAAGTCCCTCCCATGGACCCAAAGACATTATCAGCAAACTCAAAAAGAGAGTTATTTTAAAACCTTTTTAATTCATCCAGTTTTAACATCTTTTAAGCTGCTTGATATATTAAAAATAATATCAAGGTATACGTACTGAGTGATTGTTATTTAAAGTAATTATAAATGAGCAACTATTCAGCTATATCATGGTGAGAACAAGTTACATTCAATAAGATGATGTCCGCTTTGTACTATACGAACACGCTTAGTTAGATTTCTTACAGTGCAAGCTCACAGAAAAAGATATACAGTCCGCGGGTAGATATGTCTTTTCACTCGGACACCTTATCCTGATTCCAAGCCAATCAGTCTTTGCTCTTACTCCTTATTGCAGTATACTTCGCAAAGAAGCAACAAATAGCAAATTTTATAGCCTTTGGTATGATCTGACACACGAGCTACCCAGGGCCTCCAAGAGAAATTTTGCAAGGCGGAACAAGACTGCTTTGGGGCCCCGGGAACAGACGGAGACTTCTAAATAAACTAAATATAGTTTACAATCCCCCGCCAATGACAAAAATCAACATAAAATGTCTATGGCTAAGGTTATGGGGTCCATCTTGGCTTTCCAGGACCCGGATCGATGTACTGACTGACACCCCTACTCGCATAAGCCCTGGAGCTACCCCTCTGTATAAGTTAAGGGACACTAGCACACTTGTAACGGATGTTGACGTATTCTACCATACAAAAACGACGGAAAAATATTTGTTGCAATGTTAAAAATGACATGAAGATGCTTGAGTTTTTAAAATTAAAAGCTATATCCTACACCATAATACACCCGGTAATAGTTATTCAATTGTAGAAAGTGTATATATAATGTCACGGATATATACACAGGGATGTCATGATTTTGTCATGCTTACATTGTGTTCTCTCTCGAAACTTTTCATGTCTCAGTACGCAGATAATAATGACATTAAAAAAATTCTAAGATATTTCGACAGGCCAGACGTTGTTACAGCGTCTTTATTGTAACGAAACGTGTCATCGTCATGAATATTGATGAGAAACTCCTCACATGATGTTACACAACAACCAATCAATCAAAGAGCAGTCTAAAGTAATTGATAACATAAGAACATAACTTAATTACCAGCGTGTTTATCGTTTGTTAATAGGTTAAAAACGATGTTTGGTTCGTCTTTACCTCCAGCTGTTTGTAGGAGGACTCGTGTCTTATTTACGTTCGATTCGTCTTTACCTCCAGTTGTTTGTAAGAGGACACGTGTCTTATTTGCGTTAGGTTCGTCTTTACCTCCAGTTTCTTGTAGGAGAGCTCATGTCTTATTTACTTTCGGTTCGTCTTTACCTCCAGTTGTTTGTAGGAGAGCTCATTTCTAATTTACGTTATTTGTGTTTGCTTGCGTATAGTGATGTCCAATACATATTGTGTTGTGTTTTTGTTTTGTTTTTCCTCGTCTTGTTGCCAGTGGGAGCAGGACAAAAGCCCCCATAACAAATTATTATATGAACATTTTTATTTGTATTAATATGTATAAATACTAAAATTGTAAAATTTGTGATTTAAATTCATGAACTTATAATAAAATGTATAAATACTGGATGGAATTGTAAAATTTATACATTTATTTTGTTTTTTAAATTATATTTTAGTCTAAGTTTTAATCAATTGTATAATCAATTAGTTATAATGTGTTTTGATCTTTTAATGATGTGCATAATTGCTTATTTAACTATAATAATTTGTTTGAAATTGAAGTCAACCAGGAGGTATTTAATTGAAACCATTTAATTTTTTTTATTTCATTTCAATAGAAGTAAACTTTGAGTTGTTTTTCCTAATTAATTTTGTTAAGATAGTAATTAGGATAATATGTAATGTTTTCCTTACATTAACCCATAAATGCTTTTGTTTTTGTTTTCCATTTCTTTTGATATATACAATTTTATTTCATAAATAAAAAAAATTTAATGAAGCCAGCTCGTACCATAAAAGAAAGCAGGAAATCTTTGAATGTATATTAGTGATATGGAGTCCGTAATAACCAACAAAGGCCAGCAAAAGCTGTGCTACCAGGGGTATCTTTATATCCGCCAGAAAGACCTTGCTAATGGTGCTGTTGCCTGGGAGTGTGATAAAAGACGCCGAGAAAGCTGCACTGCTAGACTGAAAGTCCGAGGAGAGGAACTCATTGCCCAGCTGAATGAGCACAACCATGGACCTGACGCATTACGCAAACAAGTCCTTGATGTTAAAGCCACCATTAAGCGACGTGCCTTAGACACCGAAGAGACTCCCCAACAGATAATAAGTACTGCTGTTGCTAACGTAACAGAGTCTGCTGCTTCACAGTTGCCACCTATCAGGCACATCAAACGTGGTATCAGACGCTACAAAAACAACGCTGGACCTGCACTACCAATACCACCAACTCCTCAGACCATGGTCATTCCAGAGAAATACAAGGTTACTAATAGTGATGAGCCATTCTTATTGTATGATAGCGGCATTGACAGTCCTAATCGTATGCTGATATTCTCCACAGAGACCAACCTTAGAGCACTAACAACTACTGGTCACTGGTTTGCAGATGGAACACAATATTTCATCATTAAAATGAAAACAGTTGTCAAATATAGACTCTTTAAAAAGAAAATGTATCTTAAAATATTCAATTTTTCTTTTTAAATAGTGTATAACGGGCAGCTTTTCTCATTTCATTGATGAAATTTTTAATGTTTCTGGTAATAAAAAACAAAGATAAAGAAAATACAAAAACAATATGAACCATTTAATACTCTTGAACAGAACTTCCAGAATATACCAAATAAAAATAAAGAAAATGCAAAAAAACCCACAAAAAATGACCAAACATACATATGTGTACATATACACATCAAATAAAAATGAAAGGATATGGAGGAAACATCAAACATATTATAAGATGGGGGGCTTTTGTCCTAGACCCGTTGCCAGTCACTTTGGCTGCCCCTTCGGTGTTCTCTAGCGTTTATTGTTAAAAAGGAAACCATTCTCAATTTAATTAAGAAAATCAAGAGGTAATCTACCAAAGGAGTACTAAAACGTTTATAACAACCATGACACTTCCGGTCTATGTTATTACGATGAGATTTGCTGCCTTGACTGTTTAGCTCTAGCAAGGACGAACACCGGATATTATTAATAATAATTTCCGTGTACGACTACACATACAGGGCTTCTTCCTTCTTATCTCTGTGAGTGGGAGTGTATGCACAAACAATGAGAGATAATATAGTGTTGTGGGTTTAATATAGTTTAATAGAGATATTTGTTTTATAATTAAACGTTAGAGAATACCGAAGGTGCAATCAAACACAATATGAGTTAGACACCACTATACATAAATGAACACATATAACGTAAATAAGACATGATCCCTCTTACAAACAACTGGAGGTATAAGTATTTAAAAGAAAATATTGATTGATTTCTATGTTCGTGCTTAACGCACATCCTGACAAAAGATATATCTGCAATTAAATAAATAAACTGACACGGGCATATGGGTGGAGATTTCAATTATTACAGGTAAAAGACAAAGGGTAAAATGAAAGAGAGATCTGAAGAAGTGCCTTGTGATGGATTTATACTAAAAGAGTACAGACTCGTGAGAATAAAATTTCAAGAATGAAACCATTAAAGCGAAGATAGTATTGACTATTCCTAAATACTGTAATTATTAACAAAACCAATGTTCTCCTCCCTCAGACATAGGTGACATTAGCCGATTTTGACTATCCTGTATAGGCCATTTGGTTTATTGCCCCCAGACACTTTTAAAGGCTTTCCAATATCTTGATATTGAGCGTACCTGATGAAGGCATTTCCAAATTTGACATCTGCAATTTTTATTACTACCATAATATACTCAACAACAAAAGAAACGCACCACTCATATTTTGGAAAATATTTTTATAATTTATTTAACAATGATATAATTAATAACACAAAAGTTAACAACAATAACCGTAGAAAAAATTCGTCACATTGGGTACCACAATTTGAAATAATGTCGTCACACAACAACTTCAACAAAGGTACTGTCAAATTGAAAAGTCAGTACCTGGTATGTCCACCTCTAGCATTGATGCATGCAGTGCAGCGACGACGCATTGACAAGATAATGTTTTGAATAACTGTTTGTGGCATGTTGCTCCATTCCTCAGTCAGTGCGCGACGTAAACAATCGACAGTGGTGTGTTTATTGGGGCGACTGTAAACACGCCTTCCTAACTCATCCCAAACATGCTCAATTGGTGCTAAGTCCGGGCCATGGTATTACACGAATGTTTGCATTGTTTAGAAAGTCGATGGATATTCTTGCCGTGTGTGGCCTTGCGTTATCTTGTTGGTACACTCTCAAATCCGGATGTGTTTGAAACATTAGTGCTACAAGTGGAGTCAAAATGCTATCTCTGTATCGTTGCGCATTCAAAGATCGGTCACAAAAATGCAAGGCAGTCTTGTATCGGTATAAAACTCCTGCCCATACCATAACACTACCTCCGCCCCAACGATTGACTTCCTGTATGCAGCAAGCAGCATATCGTTCACCAGTTCGACTCCACACACGTATACGGCCATCAGCATGAGACAAGTTAAAGCGCGATTCGTCTGAAAACAGAACTTCCTGCCATCGCTGACGAGTCCGCGTCAAATTCCCTCTTGCCCATTCCAACCGTTGATGTCGATGACGCTGCGTATGTATTGGTCCTTTGAATGGACGACGAGCTCGGAGATCGTGCTCCCCGAGACGACGCCGAACAGTCTGGGCTGCGATTCGTGGCATATAGCGTCCAACTGTTTCTCTGGCTGTTACAGTTGCAGGTCTGAATCGTTCACGCAAATGCTGAAGCCTGGTCTGGTCCTGAGCCTGTGTTGTCACCCTTAGTGCTCCAGGCCTTGGTCTATCGGCAACCGTATTCGTGGCCAGAAACCGTTGTCTGAGACGCACTATTGTGCTGTGGTTGCAGTTAAAGTTGTTGGCAACATTTCTCGTTGACATTCCGGCACGTAACATACCCAATGCCTGGTTACGTTCATCAGCTCTGAGACGAGCCATTGAAATTTACCTTTGAGAATTAAGCAAACACAGAAGTTGAAGTTTCCTTCTATGCCTGGTGTCAATAGCTTGATAAAAGCAGTCAAAACATTTTGAAAAACTTGTCACCATTGACTGCACGTGCAAAAAACCAGTTTTTGAACCCGTTTGCCTAACGCGTCGGTTGATTGAGCACCAGGTCAAAACTTACCTGTAATTGAATAGCTAGCCTATGGGTTATAAAAATACATTACTGACACAAAATAAATTCACATTATCATTTTTTAAAATGAAACATAAGAGTGGTGCGTTTTCAAGGTTATTTAGTATATATACGTCTGAAAATTAAATCAGACAGTGTTAGAATTAGATTTTTGAGCTGTCAAAGTTTTGTTCTTCCCTCGACGGAATTTGAACTCACACCATCGATACACTGCAGCACCAATCGCTTAGCCTTACGTCCAGCGCCCTAGACCACTCGACCGCATCCGCTCCATAAAATGAAGCTTTAATAATCGAAGTGTTACCTTGTCTCGTAAAGAAAATCAATCTAGAGATAGACATAAGACATGTGTCTAAGCGTGTGTAGATGGTACATATATACTTAATATTATAATCTGACAGCAATCTAACTCAGCAATTTTTAATATATTGCATAGGATAATGAATAATTCACTATACAGTCACAGGAAATAAAGTATATTATACAAACATCCAAGCAGGTGACAACCATATATCTGTCCCACTGGATCTCAAAGTTACTTGTGATACTAGGTTAATAGTAAATATTATATACGTCTGAAAATTAAACCAAACAGTGTTAACATTATATTTTTGAGCTGTCAAATTTTTGTTCTTCCCTCGACGGGATTTGAACTCACACCATTGATACATATATGTATATCCAAATCATTACCATTTTTGTTGTGTGACAGTTTAGTTCAGAAACAAATTGACACCATAAAGTGCGTCTATTTTGTTGAAGTTCTCTTGGATCTCTTGCTTTTAAGCTAACGGAAATTGTTAGGATTATCTGATGTAGGGTGTTTATTGAACCACCGTTCAACATTTCTACGTTCGTTTATAGTATCTTCGTTATTAAACCATGGTTTACTATTAAGCTCAGGTTTTTGTCGATGTTGTAAGAATTGTTTCATCAGCTATAGATATTAATGTTTCATTAAACTTCAAAACAGAATCAGTAATGCTTTAGAACATTTCTGTTTGAAGTTCTTCTCTACATAATTACTTATACAGAATCCAATTAGCCTTTTTTTCAAATTTGTATCGTGTGTGGATTTTTCTACGAATGTTCTATTAGATTCGATATGGAAGTGTTCTGACAGTGCTATAGTTTTGCTTTTCATTTCATTAGAGGAATGTGCATTTCCAACGACAGGAAAGTGATCACGTTCGCACCAGTCATCGCGTACTTTCAGTAAGAAGCTGAGTAAAACAGAATTGTCGTAATTAATAGGATAAAATAGAGATATGTGAACATTTGCCATGATATAATTATACCGGTGTGCTGTGGTATCGTGGTAGTTTAGGGACCGTCGTGGTCGCATTGTAGTTGGATTTACAACTACATATGCCATCAGTGCCTTTCACCACTAACACTGTGAGTTCGAATCCCGCTCTGACGAGGCGTACCCGATACAACATTATATGCTTGTCAGTGACTTGCAGCAGGTTGGTGGTTTTCTCCAGGTACTCCGGTTTCCGCCACCAATAAAACTGACCGCTACGATATAACTGAAATACTGTTGAAAGTGCCGTTAAACACCATAACCCTAACGCTACTCCCTGATTGGTACAGTGGCCTGTGACATCGTCCCGTAACAACGGCGTGTAACATCGGCCTCTATCAGTGGTCCCTAACTGACATTAGCGTTCCTGGGAGTATTAGTGAACACTCTATAAGATTCAATATGATACTGTGCAGAGCCCTACCAATATGTGCTTTCATTTTATTCATTTTCATATATAGTCCGATCCTATGGTTACATGTATCTACGTGGTATTTCAATCAATTTTCACCTCCATGTTTTTTAATTTAACTGCCACAGGTAAAGAGGCCGATGTTACACGCCATTTTTACGGGACGATGTCACAGGCCACTGTACCAATCAGTGAGTTTAATAGTAATTTGACTCATTTTTGTGACAAGGGTTATTTCTTTAACCTACTCATAATAAATGGGCAAATTACTTACACTTGTCAGACAAAACAGTTACGGTTTCACACAACCTGGATCATCTACAAAAAACACACACTTGTGCGTAGATCTGAATCTGTGTTTAAAATTGACCAGTTCAAATGACAGAACAAAAAATTTGGAATCTATATCTGATATATTTTTGCTAGAAGACCAGTTCGTTCTTTTATACAATGTTCATCAAACTTCATCTGCTGAAGATCTGTCCCTGTATGTAGTGATCTGAATTTTTTTTTAGAAATACACGTTCAGGTGTATATTAAGCCAAATTATTAAATATTTAAAAAAAAAGAAGTGTAAAATAGAAACGAGATGTAATATCAATTTATTTGTTCATTTCAGCACGTTGAATATGTCTTTTTAGCTTAAAATGCTAAAATTCCGTGTCCGATTTAAAACAATGTTGTTGTGCAAAATGTAGTTGTCTGTCGGCGTATGAATGTTTTTAAAAATGTTTGTCTTAAATGACCAGTCTTTTGATCATCGACGAAATCTTTTTGAATGAAACCGACGGGCGAAATCGGTTTCCACGTCAAATATAAGTCAGTCATCATCCTGTTCATCCAATTACATGTGTACCTCAGTTACCTGATATTATTTAGTTATCGAGTTTTAACGTCCGCCTACCTTCTAAAGGTATTACGGATTGAATACGTTCACACAGGTAAGTGACCTGTCCGTTTTCTTTTGGCTCTTCGCTTAAAACGAACACGACGTTGTTGGGTCGGAGTTGGTGGTCAGTCGTACGTAAGATAGCGATCCATTAGTGTAGGGTCGTCTGGTTCAAAGGCCTCAGAGCGATTCAGTATCCGTCTCGATATTCGGTTTTATATCATAGTTGTTCCGGCATGTACGGGACTAGGTACGATTGTAATTGCCTTCCAGGGATCGCCTTTAATAATAGATCTGCTCTGTGTGGACCGCTTCCTACCTGGTATAATTATATAAACTTCATCAATTGATTTACTACAATTAATTATTAATCCGTTCGCCTATATATTAAGTAAAACAGAAAATGAAATGACTAGCTATTTCCAAATGTTTAGAACCGCTATGTAGACAACTACTATGCAAGCTTCATAGTAAGAGATATGAACTATTGGAAAAGATGGGAAAAACAAAACAAAAATGCAGAAAAACATAATTGCAATGTGCTTAGCTTATTTTAAAAGCACTTCACAAAATGTGCACATGGACTGCATACCCAATTTTAAAAGTAAAGGTTTAAATCTATTTAAATATTGATGGTGATTATTATTAATATGTTTTTAGATTTTAATAATATATAAACCTTATCGTTCTTATGGTACAATTTTTAAAATTATTTTTAATTTAGATTGAGTTCTATATAATCTTAATCACTCTACGCACGCATACTTAATGGTGGTGGATTGAAGGTGATAGGAAGTTGTGTGTAAAATAAAGGCTAAATATACATTCCTGGATTATGGTGAACTGTTTCGGTACTAGGATATTTCCTCATATTTCGAGGTGTACCTTGATTAGCAGAAACACGTGTACAGATTAATATGTATTGCTTTATACGCGTTTCCTATTGGCTCTTTTGGATCACGTGACCTGCGATTATTTTTGACAGTATGATCTGTAATGGAGTCATTATTGATCATGTGATAGATATGACCTAGAAAGATTAACTCTTTCAAAAACAAAATGGCCATTTCATTGTTTGAATTTCAAAAGCACGATATGTCACGTTCAGATCGAGATCATTTGTTCAGTCCAAGTTCTATCTAAAAGTTTAATCAATTATTTTTTTTGAACTGATTTAAGATAATAATAACATTATTCTGATGAATCAAGGTATATTTCACGTCCAAGTTTTTAAATTTAAATTGAATATTTCAATTTGGTCTTATTTAGAACCTACCATTCTAATGAAAAAGAAGAAAACATTTCAGTGTCGGAGAAAGAAATACTGATGTTGTTGAAAACCTATCGGTTGCATCCCTGTTCATCGGAGAAGATTATAAACTACATGAATGTGTAGGTCTGTCACGTGACTTCCGGTGATAGCGTTGGCTAAAAATTTGGGAGCGTAAAATTTTGCTATTTAATGTGAAATATTTGACATTAGCCAGGAAATATGTAGATATTTAGTTTCAAGATTCACTGAGGAAAGTGGATTTTTTTTTAGGAATTTCGATGAACTATTGATTTTTGATGTCATTGACTAAAGTGTTAAAGGAGTACAGAAAATTAGCAGTGAAGTGCAGGAAGATTGAATTAAAGCGTGACACATACTTATTGTGTGACAGTAAGGGTCTTTGTTTGAAAAATCTGATTCCCCATTCACTGAGTGTACGTTTCCATGTAGTAGCCAAAAGGGGTGCAACTGTCTATGATGAAGTGTTAATAAACGTTTTGCTGAGGAAATTGATAAGTTTGACCATTACATTAAATCTAAATCGAAAATAAGATCCGGCATAGGAGAATTACTTACGGACCAAAAAGACCCAAACTCAAGAAAGACTGATGATGAGGAAAAAGCTGAAATTCTGGCTGAGTTCTTTCAGAGTGTTTTTACAAAGGAACCAAATGACACGGATCCTACCCTCCCATTAAAGGAAACACAATTTAAAATGATAGAGATGAATATTACAGAGGATGGAATAGCTAAGATATTGAAAAAACAAAAAATTTACAAATCACCAGAACCTGATAAAATACATCCTAGAATATTGAAAGAAATAGCTGATACTACATGTATCGTAATACCGTTGAAAATTATATTTGAACAGTCTTTAAAAGACAAAGAAGTTCCCAAAAGCTGGAAGGATGCTCAGATTAGTGCCATCTTTAAACAAGAGCACCGCCCACGGGTGCTGGACGCTCGACTTTTTCGTATCTGATATTAAACTGCAAGCAATTTACATAATTATTGAGAAATTGCATTTTTCAAAAAGGGGAAATAACTAAAAAAAATCAAGTGAAGCATCAGAGATGCAACAGCCGAGTTGCAAGTCAAAATCTTGGGGCATTTAATTTGTCTATTCACCCTGATCATAAATATATATGGCTTAGGGGTGGGATCTCAACCATTAAAAAGTTCACGTCAGGTAGGGTATGACCCCCCCCCTCCAGAACCTGAGCTATAAGGCATTTAATTTGCTTAGTCACCCTGATCATAAATATATATGGCTTAGGGGTGGGGATCTCAACCATTAAAAAGTTCACTTCAGGTAGGGGTGGGGTATATGACTCCAGGGGCCTGAACTATAAGGCATTTAATTTGCCTAGTCACCCTGATCATAAATACAGGTGAATCTCGTTATGTCAAACTCGGTTATCTCGAAATTTCGGCTTACTCGAATTTTTTTTCCGAACAAAAACTAGTGCTTTTCAACAGATTTTACTCCTTTTATCTCGAACTTCGATATGTCGAAACTTCGGTTGTCTCGAAGTAACTTTTCAGTCCCAAAGGTGAAAATCAATGCAAATCATGTTCGTTATGTCGAACTAATAATTAAAATAAGTGCAAACAATGTTCGTTATTGTCAAACTGATATTTAACCTCAATAAACAGATGTCAAAGTGTCAAATTTATGGCTTGCGTCATTCATCTTCTCTGTTAATTAAGCTTTATCAATTTTGTTAATTGTTGTTATTATTATAAAGAAATGTGTAAACTAGCTGTTTTTAATTTTAAATGAAGCAATCAAGTGATAATTAAATTAAATCAGTTAAATCACTAACAATTATTTATTCCTCCGACTTTTTCCATATCATTTGATGTGGCAATCAAACAGGTGGCGATTGGGTCATCGTAAAATACGGATTATGTTAATTAGGTAATTTTCGCCGAAATTGTATTTCATGTACATCTTCTATTGTGTCGTGTATAAACAGTCGGTAAAAAACAAAGGTTAATTATAAGATTGGAATTTTGAGACAATTATCCCCATAGGTATAAAAAGCTGCTTTAAATTATGAATTATGAATATGAATTCGGGTAGTGAGTCTCGAATCATAACACACGTAATTAAGTTTTTGCACAGCACGTTGTGTTTGCTTTATAATTATTGTGTAATTGTATTTGTATTTGTATTTGTAAAGTTGGTCAAAAATGTCAAAACCACCAGATGATGGCTTTGATTTAGATAATTATGACAATACAGAATATGCTAGCGCACATGAAAGTGAACCCCCTTCGAGTACGGATTGCGAGATGGGAAATGAAAATACGTGGACACCGGCGCGTCGCCACAAAAAAAGGAAGGCCTCTGGGTCTCCTTTAGTAGTAAACTCTTACTGTGATGCTATACTAAGCACCATTAAAAAGGTATCCCAAACCCCTAGACAAAGTGTCATAAAGAGTAAAAACAAATATATATGTATTATTTATTGTAATACTGAAAAACTTGGTAAACAAAACCAAATTAAAGTACAACAAATGTTATCAAATCTGGTAGGGTCTGTTAAAAGTATTAACAGCACAAAAACAGGTAACTTGATTGTTGAATGTTATGACAATCAACAATGCAAAAATTTGTTAAAATCAACTCACCTTGGTGAGTGGTTAATCAAGGTATATATACCTAAATCCATGAGTACATCAATAGGGTACATTTATAATGTACCTCTGGACATCCTAGAGGAAGACATTAAAGATGTACTTATACAACAGAATGTAACAAAATGTATCAGAATGACATATTATAATAAAGAAAAAAAAGAAAGACAGCCCCCTACCACTGTCAAATTGTATTTTAATGTTCCAGAACTCCCAGTTAAAATAGCTCTTGGTTTCAGGGTGTACAAGACAAAAATATTTGTCCCTAAACCAATTCAATGTTTTAATTGCCAACAGTTTGGTCACATGCAATCAGACTAGCAAGCCCAAAGTATGTTTTGAATGTGGACAACAGCATGAAAATAAAGAATGCACTGCTGATACACCCAAATGTGCAAACTGTAAAGGGGATCACCCTTCCAATAGTAAAACCTGCCCCAAAAAAATAGAAAAAACATTAGTTATGAAAAAAGTCTTAGTGGAAAAGTGTACGCCACAACAGGCTAGAATAGACATAAAAACTAAACCAAAACCTGTAAATAAACCTAAAAGCAAAATAGCCAAAGACACTATATCTTTTGTTCCAGATAAAAGTGATATTGAAAATGTTAACAATCTCATCTTGTTTTTGATACTTATTTTGGGTAAGTTACCCAAAATGATCGACCCAAAAACAAAAATAGAATATATTACAGAATTAGCTGTCAAATTATTTGACATTAAGCTTAATGTTGAACAAATACTAACTGAGTACTTATCACTGTATTAAGTTGAAATCTATGAT
>MJUT01049381.1:9572-29915 GCA_002080005.1 Gigantidas platifrons | reverse complement strand
TATTAGTGAAAATAATATAGTTGTTTTAAATGATGGTACTGGTACTAGATTAAAGCCTATTAATTTAGAAACATCCAGTATTGACTTTTTAGTGAGTACCGTAATTAGTTCTCACTGTACCTGGAATGTAGACCAAAAATCTACACATGGAAGTGATCATTTTGTTGTTAATATAAAAATTACTATTAAACCTATGCCATATAGTAATCCATATAATAGTTGTAAATGTAACTACTAAAATGCAAATTGGAAAGGTTTTGCAATAGCTTGTGATAAAACAATTCAATCAAGAAATGGTCTCAGACAATATACAAGAGACCAATTCAATTTTAACTAAACAATTAATTGATATAGCAGAGGAATATATTCCAATAAAAAAAAATCAGTAATAAAAATCAAAAGCCATGCGTCCCATGGTGGGACCAAAACTGTACACAAGTTGTTCGTCGAAGAAATAAGGCTAGAAACAGGGCTAGCCATACTGGTAGGGGGAGGATTTTATAGACTATAAACAAAAGGAAAAATTATGTAAAAATTTATTACATGATACCCAACAAATGTATTGGGAAAACTATTGTAATTCACTTAATAACAATAGTAAACTATCTCAAGTATGGTATGAAGTTAAAAAAATGTTGGGTAACTCACCCAGTAAAAAACAAATCCCCAGTTTAAAACAAAATGATATTTCATACGAGTACAATAATGAAAAATCCAATTTATTTGCGGAAAATTTCAGTAAAGTCAGTAGTACTGATAATTACAGTAGTGATTTTAAAATACACAAACAACAGGTTGAAAGTAAAGACCATGATAATATTACTGTTCATTTTAACAATAATAGTAATTGTTATAATGATGAATTTACATTGCAAGAAATGAAAGATGCAATATCTGACACAATTAATAGTGCACCTGGCAAAGACAGGTTAAGTTATAATATGTTTAAACATGTTTCTGACAAAATACTTAGTATATTTTTAATATAATAGGTGTTACCTAACTTGAGACGAAGTCCAATAATTTTTTTAAACAATATATCGGGGACCAAACTCCGGACACTTTTCGTATCCGCTACCGAACATGGTTCATAACCGGAAGTAGTAAATAAACTTTATTGTACTTAGTTTGCACCATTCTCTATCCAGAGTTGTCGTTCCTGCTACGCTACACAACATGTTGTGCAGCGTAGCAGGAACGACAACTCTGGATAGAGAATGAGTTTGCACATTTTGTTGTTCATGTGCGATGCTTTATTCACGAGAGAAGCCGTCATTAGTTTTATACATCATAAAAAATATAAACATTGTCGGTCATCTTTGTTTATGGTTGTCAAGGACTACTTCACGCTCAGTCGCGTGATATTTTGAACAGGTTCCACTTCTCACGAGAGCTGCAACTTTTTTTCTATATCCTTGTACCCGTTCTTGATTTTATTCATACAATATGTCGTTTTTAGTACTTTGATTCTCCTGCCCCTACAAGAGCAATTTTTTACTGCATCGAATTTTTTGCAGAAACCCACTATAGCTGTACATATATTGCTTCCGGTATGTCATTTCCGGTGCATGAAAATTTAGTCATTAGTATATAGAAAAAAAATGCTATTTCTACCATAGTTGGGACTTCGTCCCATAATATTTATTAATAAAATTTGGTTTCTACAGGAATTACCTAAAGATTGAAAACATTCTATCATAATACCAATTCACAAGACTGGTAAAAACCCACATGACCCCCTATCATATAGACCAATTTTCCTCACCTCTAATCTAAATAAAATTATGGAAAAAATGGTCAACAATAGATTACAGTGGTATTTAGAAAAAAATAAATTATACAATCCAAATCAAAGTGGATTTCAGAACAAATAGAAACACTATGGAACAATGTATTAGATTAGAAAACGATATACAAAAATCTTTTATAAGTAAACATATTACAGTTGGAGTATTCATTGATTTCCAGAAGGCATTTGATATGTTATGGAAATATGGCTTGCTACAAAAAATGGTCTCACTAAATATTTATGGTAATATGCTATCATATGTTAATGATTTCTTAAGTAATAGAACATTACAAGTTAAAATAAACAATACTTTTTCAGAGATATATATAGTACAAAATGGTACTCCTCAGGGTAGTTGCATTAGCCCGACACTTTTTAATATTATGGTCAATGATCTATCATCATGTATAAAAAACTGTGAAATGTGTCAATTTGCAGATGATGGAGCCATATGGAAATCAGGTTCAAACTTAAAATATCTACAAAATAAAATACAACAAGATTTAGACAATATTAATCAATGGTGCTCAACTTCGGGATTTTTATTATCACCAAGTAAAACGGTATGCATTATTTTTTCCAGTAAACGATATTTAGGTACATTAGTACTAAAAATCGGTACACACATACTTGAAACTGTAAAGGAAGTTAAATTCCTTGGTTTAATTTTTGATAATAAATTAACTTGGCTAAGCCATATACAATATATACAAACAAAATGTAGTAAAATACTCAACTGTATGAGATTACTTTCAGGTACTAAATGGGGTGCAAACAGTCACACGCTACGAACTATGTATTGTGCATTAGTACGGTCAAAAATAGACTATGGCTGTGAAGTATACAACTCGGCATCACATGCAGTCAAAAAAATATTAGTATACAACTATAAAGCCTACGTATTTGTACAGGTTCTATGAAAAAGGCATCACTATCGAGTTTACAAGACGAGATGGGTGACCCCCCCCCTATGAGGAACGAAGGAAAAGCCTAATTGCAAAGTCATTTCTCAATATTTTTAGTTTTGACAATTCCCACCCCACAAAAATTAGTCTACAAGTTAACGTAATGTTTAGTTTTTATAACAAAAATATAAAATCTAAGCAGAAACCATATTATATTACAGCCCAAGATGTTTTCAATGAAAATAACTTCATTCCTAACAATGTATATTCATGTAATGTATGTCCAGTGCCCCCCTGGTATTTACAAAAACCCCAGGTACACATCCAGTTACATGAAGTCATTACCAAAAAGGACCTCCCTCATCTTATAAAAAGTGAGGGAGAAATCCTAATAGATTCACAATATCAACAATTTCTAAACATTTATACAGATGGCTCTAAGGATCCTGAAAATAATACAAATAGCTGTGCTTTTGTTATTCCTGAATTAAAGGTTAATAAGGGTTATAAATTACAATCCAACTTGTCAATATTTATGTGTGAACTTACCGCCATCTTTTTAGCTTTACAGGACTTCAAACCACTTAATACTGTAATTTTTGTCGATTCTCTTTCAGCATTACAGGCAATCAAAGGATCTATATATAAAGTTAAAAACTATATTATTTATGATATATATAATATAATTACTTCTCTCAATAATATTGGTATTAATGTCATTTTGGAATGGATACCTAGTCATGTTGGTATACTGGGAAACGAATTAGCAGACAAAGAAGCTAAACATGCATTAAGCATACATGATATAGTTATTTTTAATCCTCTCTACAAAGAGGATATTAAATTATTATGTAAATCTTTCTTACAAAAAAAATATGTGGCAAAAAAAAATGGGATGACAACACACAAGCAAGACATCTATACCTTATTAATAAAACGGTAAACTTTACTATTTCAGCACCAAAGATGACTAGATATAATGAAATTTTATTTTACAGATTGCGTACTGGATATATTAAATTAAACAGCTACCTAAAAAAAATAGGATATAATGAATCAAATCTATGTGACACATGTAACCAGGAAGAAACAGTCAATCACTACATACAACACTGTAAAAAATATAATATACACAGACAAAACTTGATCGATAAACTTTTAAAACAAGGTGTCAAGGAACTCAGTTTAACAACAATACGTTCAGGAAATTTTTTTACTAACAGATTTTAATTATATTTTTCAGTTGATAGCTGAACAGATTGTCCTCTACACCAGAGAACTATGACCACTGACCCCTGTCAACACATTAATCATTCTACTATAATTTTTAATTAATCTGTTTTCATAACGTCTTGATAGGAGTCAGTAATTTATTTTAAAAATAAATTTTGATATATATAAAATATCATTTTAAATTATCACATTTATAAGGGATAAGTTATACAACCCCTAAATAACTATATTCATTTTAACTTTTATATTTATAAACAAATCTAAAGTAAATAGTCAGTATAATATATTTAACTCTATTATGTTAATAAAGATTTGTTTATAACTCTTCTCTTTTTTTCTTTACTTTTATTCAATTACAGTTCTACAAATCTCAATTAATACAACCACCTTAATAATTAATTTCCTGTCATTTTTTTTCCATTTTTTTTTAGACAATCTTAGATACAATAGATACAACTAAAACATGACACTTCCTGGTACATTCTAAGGTGAATTTTGCTATAAAGTACGATAACATCAATTTTTAAAAATATTTATTTTTTTAATTGTGTCATTCCATAGATATATACCTAACTAGTTAGTACTAACAACTTATATAACTCATGGAATGATACAAACAATTTCTCCCTAATTCTCAATTACAATTAGTTCAAGATGGTGTCAGACTTCATAGTCAATACCTAACACGTGCTCTCAACATTTTTTTATTGTTTGAGAAAGGCGTGTAAACATAGTTATTTATTTTCCACATATTATCTGGGATTAAATTATATTAAATCCTAGCAATTTACCTTAGAATGTAAGGGCTTGACATCCATATATCTCAAACTAAAAGTAAATGACTTTACATCGAGCTACCATGCGGCGTCAGGATCACTGTTGACAAACGGCCAAGTGTGGGCATGCGGAGACAATATCAGCTTCCGCAAATCTACACTTGACGGGGGTCAACAACCCAGACGTTAAATTGGTACTTTCGATGTATAGTAATTATACCATTTCTACGTAAATATTATAAAAGTAATATAATTCACTATGTATATTTATTTATATATTGTTAAATTTTATATATTTTATTTATCTATATATATATTTTTTTTCTTTTCAAATATAACTTTGGCAATTTTTGCGCGGAGATATTATCGATGTCAAGAACCTCATTGACACCAAAGTAGGGTTAATGTGTATCTAGAAGTAGGGAATACCCAACTCAATACGATACACTATACCTACAAAACTGGGATTTGTCATACACTGTACTGTAAATATCATATCTGCTATATGTAATAGTGACAGCAAGTATAGATTCCACTTAATAAAAATAGTTTATGGCCAGTTGATTTAAAGTCAGTAATTTTCCTATAAATTTTTTTTTTATTTTTTTTTTTTAAGAATTAACTCACAATATCCTCCAAATAATAATTAAAATATATAATTATAAGTAAGTAGTAATAGAAAATTTTTTTTTCTTTATTTAATATATAAATTAAGACAAAAAAATCAATTTTGCAATTTTATGGGCGCAATTTCTGTTTTGGAAAGTCGCCGTCAAACAACATATAAAGTAAAGTAAATGAATTTCATATGTCTTTCACAATGTCAAGTGATAAACCTTCTACGAGTGGATCTGGTGAAGGACCCGGACCTAGTTCTGGGGGGATAGCCAGATTCATAACATTAGCTGAACAACCCAGCCAAGGATCCAGTGTAAAAACTGGGGGGATAACTGGGTCAGCTGTAGGAGGCAAAGGCATAAAGCGTAAATTAGATGTAAAATCGTATGAAACAAAATATGAGGCTATCATGGCAGTAGTGACCCGTTTTTTGATGAAACAACATTTATATAAATTGTGTACTGTGCAAAGTGACATTTCAAGTTTTTGTCAATCTGCTGAAATGAATTCTAACAAAGACTGAGTAAATTGCTTTTATATGTATTATTAGTGCTTGATACATTTTGTTCGTATTTTATAACATTTTATATGCTAAAAAAATGTATATATGGTTTAGGGGTGGGGATCTCAACCATTAAAAAGTTCACTTCAGGTAGGGGGTGGGGTATGACCCTGGGGCCTGAGCTATAATGCATTTAATTTGCCTAGTCACCTTGATCATAAATATATATGGTTTAGGGTGGGGATCTCGGTCACATTTGTTTTATACAGATTCCCCAGCGGGGTGGGGCTGAGCCCCGGGGATAACAAATGTTGAATGCACAACTTCACATTGGCATCTCCACCCATACCAAATATTAAGTTTCTATCTTTTGTAGTTTCAGAGAAATGTGTAATTCTCAAAATATGTACTTTTTATATAAAAAACCATGATTTTACAAGAAAAAAAAACAATAGATTATTCTGAATTTCGAACTCCAGATTGGGGTCAACACTTTCTACAAGTGTATTGAGTTTCAAGTTAATAGCTTTGATAGTTAATGAGAAACTTTAATTATACTAAAAAAATATCCATAATTTCTACGTACTATGTCGAAACAAGGGCAGATAACTCTGGATATACAAATCACAGGGCGATCTGCCTTGTTGTATTTGGTTCCTCTTTTGATAGTGAACAAGTATTCCAAGTTTCAAATGGATACCTGTGATAGGTTTTGAGAAATGGACTCTTGACAAAAAACTTAACTGACCCAGACGCTGACGCCAGAGTGACGAGAATAGCTCGACTTTTTTTCTTCGAAAAGTCGGGCTAAAAAGGAAAGAAATGTTTAGCAGGCAACTATAGACCAGTAAGCTTGACATCTGTCGTCTGTAAGGTAATGGAAACTATGGTTAGAGAACAAGTCATAAAACATACGAAAAGCAACAAGTTCTTTACAGGCAGGCAATATGGCTTCATATCTGGGAGATCAACATCTTTACAGCAATTAAATGTACTAGACAAATGGACGGAAACTTTAGGCAATGGCAATTCAATAGATGTTGTCTATATGAACAAACTGAAGGCATATGGTGTTGAAGACCCGGTAATGAGCTGGATATCAAGCTTCCCGAGTGAAAGAGTCCAACAAGTAGCAATAAATGGTGAAAAGTCGTCTTGGTCAAAAGTAAATTCAGGTATACCACAAGGATCGGTACTTTGTTATTTTTATAAATGACTTGCCAAATGGTCAAATATGATACATACGTGTTTGCAGACGACACCAAGATATATACATGCAATATAATAAGCAAGAAAGAAGATACAGAACAACTACAAAATTACCTATATAAGCTGACTGGAATGATACATGATTATTAAGATTCCATCCGGAGAAATGCAAACATATGCACATTGGTAAGCATGGGCCAAACATAGACCAAAAATATACTTAAAGTTCAACCATCTTAGAGAGAGCTAATGAAGAAAAGGACATAGGAGTCCATATAAATCATGAGTTAAGCTTTGACAAGCATATAAGTGAGAAAGTAAACAAAGCCAATTCAATGTTTACCCTGCTACGTAGAACTTTCCAGTATTTAGATGCTGAATCCTTCGTACCACTATATAACACCTTAGTGAGGACATATTTAGAATTTGCAAGTTCAGATGGCACCCTTACAAAATCAAACATATTGATATGATAGAGAATGTTCAAAGACGGGCTACTAAGTAGCTACCTGGTTTTAAGGAATTGTCATATTCTGAACGCTTAAAAAAGCTAAAATTTCCAACTTTGAGCTTTAGACGAGTACGAGGAGACATGATCGAATTGTACGAAACTCTTAATGCCAAATATGCCGTTTATAAAACTCTGGAAGGACATGGCACCTAGAGTGGTGGCACGGGGGGACAGTAAAAAAAAAACTTTACCCAGAGAGCAAAATCTGAGATGAGAAAAAATTCCTTTGCAATAAGAGTTGTAAAATCATGGAACAGTTACCAGAGGAGATAGTATCAACACCAACGACAAATACTTTTAAAAGCAGACTTGGCAAGTACTGGTCAATTCAGAGTCTAATGTATGAAGACCACAAAACAACTATTACCAAAAGTGGAGAAAATTACCCCCACGCGAAAATAACCACTTGTACAGTATAATAATATTCACAAGTTTTGTCGATCATCACTCACAATACAAACAAATTTGTTAATGTATATAATTTTGTTTCCTGAATTACAGAGGTGAAGTTATAAGAAAGGTTACAAGTCTGGAGGAAAAACTAAGAAGGAAGCCGCTCCATTTGACAATAATGTGCTAGAAAACATGGTAAATGCTTTGTCTTCGGATGAAGACCAACCGAGCCCAGCGCCTCAGTCACAGGCTCCACCACCAGCTGATATTCAAAAGGATAATGCAAACCAAAGCATAGCTGAAGTCAAAATTAGCACCTGTTGTTCTTGACAAAAAAGCAAAAAGACCAATATAAATATATAGTTGTACGGTTAATTGGAGCTTACTCAGACGACTAGTCGGAATATATATTGTCTGAAAAGTGCCACAATTCCCACGCCTACTAAATGTGAGGAAAAAATTAAATAGTGCAGGATATGTCTTAATTTGTCATATTAATAGTTGTTACGGAAATAGAAGAGTTTGAAATTTTATGCGAAACGACATTTAAAAGGGGTACATGAACCTTAAATACAACTATGCAAATGTTGTCTATATTTTTATTATACTGAATCACAACATGGAAGGATAAAACATATACACTTTATATATTCTTTTTCTTTTGAGGTCCAACAATCTTGAAAAGGAAACTGAAAAAGATTGTGTTGAAATCAGACCAGGAAACGTTATTGCTATTAGGGGCATACCAACAATATCCAGGCTCCTGGGATAAAATCCTGAAACATGTAAGACAACAAACACTGTACCAGACGATACTAAACAGCTATATGAAACTGCAACAATAAAACAACTAAAATCAAGATTGTCAGTGAAACTTGGAAAGCTGCTAGGAATGGCAGAGAACAAAATTAACCAAGCTATGGAGAAGAACGTATGTTATAGAATAGTACATATATACAAGCAAGCTATTGAGCTCCTTAACCAACTATTAATATAAAAGCAAGCTCGATAATACTCAGGATCACTGAGGGATGAACTTTATTGGAAGAAAAAGAACCATACACACAAACTAATAAACACAATGAAAATAAGCAACAAAAGAGAGGTAAATAAATAATAAAACAAAGCAGAGTAAGTAAACATAGTCATAGCGAAATTATTAAGTACTCGGTCAAAAAATGGGGTTATACCGTATACAGGCAAACAGAGTACTGAACCTGAGTTGTACATCAGTCAGCACCATATGTGGCAAGTTCCTTTCTATGAGCTGGAGTTGAGGTCTTGTTACTCAGGTGTCATTTTTGAAAATCAAATATAAAGAGGTGGGGGGGGGGGGAGAAAAAACTAAGCAAGAACTACGAAAACAAAAAGCAAAAGGAATAACCTATATCAGAAACACAATGAGACAGCAGATGTTGGTATCGACATGCAGTGCAACTTCATTCATACCCCACACCAAATGTTTATATATGTTCTAAACTTATCAAATGAGGCTATTTTCCTTGCCTCTTTTGGTAGAGTTTTCCATAACAGTGCTGTCTCATATCTGAAGGATTTTTTTTACCATATGTTGTTGTGCGAGGCCGTGGAACCTCATGAAGTATCTACATACCTAAGATTATAATTATTATCTTTTATAACAAGGTCTTGTATATGTGTGATAGTGCTGGAATTTTAGATATTTTGTATATTTGGATATTTTTAACTGTATTGTATTTTAATTGTAGATTAACATTATAATTAAATTTAGCAATTGAATTAATCAGCATTAGAAATAAGAAGATTTAATTATCATATATTTTATTTAATAGTCAATTTAAAGTCTACTAGCATATTTAAGGGTGACAATTCTTGATATGATTTTCTTTCTTTTCCATTGGTCAGTTTATTTTAGGTGGGAACCTTTTGTCTTCATTTCTATTACTTGGGTCAATTCACTTTTGAGAAAGTTATCTTGAAGGAAGCCATTTTTCTTCTCTTGAAATCTATGCATTGGAATTAATTCTTGGAATTGGACATCTCATTTTGAAGGTGGAATCGGTATATATATTACAGAATTGTATTTCCACTAAAGTTGAGGACCTTCGCACCTCATGTGAGGGTCAGATGAAATATCGTCTTGTCGCTACAGAACTGTATTTCCACTAAAGTTGAGGACCTTCGAACCCCATGTGAGGGTCAGATGAAATAACGTCTTGTTACAGAATTGTATTTCCACTAAAGTTGAGGATCTTCGCACCTCATGTGAGGGTCAGATGAAATAACGTCTTGTCGTTACAGAATTGTATGTCCACTAAAGTTGAGGACCTTCGCATCTCATGTGAGGGTCAGATGAAATAACGTCTTGTTACAGAATTGTATTTCCACTAAAGTTGAGGACCTTCGCACTTCATGTGAGGGTCAGATGAAATAACGTCTTGTTGTCTCATCTTATTATCATATAATATATTATTGTGAATAATGAGGAACTAAAGAACCCATTAGACAGATGAATTTTAATGTTTTATTTGCATAAACTGAGGGAGGAAACACTACTACATAAAGAAAGGACATTTATTATTAACAATTTTGATGGTCTACAAGGCAATAGTGCGCATCTTGCGAATCTAATTTAATGACGATAATTTGGATTTATCAAGAAGAAATTCATATGTACTTTTATAATCATCATAAATAAAGCGGAGCACACGTTCCTAAATGTTTTCAATTTTGACAGTGTTTTGTTCACTACAAAAGTGTCAAATCAAAGGGCGATAACTGGAATTTGCCTTGATAAAAAAGTAATATATGGTAAGTAAAACTAAGTTTACCAAGTCTATTCAAATGATCACCAATCCCATTTAAAAACATTTAATTGCCTTGCAGCCTTCTAACAAATATTTGACATATGCGAGTTGAAATTTAATTTGAAATCAATAGTTACGCCCAAACAAAAGTTTGACATCATCTTCACGTGACATTGAAATACCATTTAGATCAAAAGAGATATTATGACTGTGTGTCCTCTTTCCAATTAATATTGCTTGGAATTGTTACGGGTTGGCTTGCATTTTATTACCAGAAAACCATTACTACGTTATCACCACAATCTTCTATCTGTTGATCAATAGTTGTTCCAAGTTGCTTTCTGTTTAAATTATCCACAAAATAACCAGAATAAACGTAAACCACAACAAAAGTGAAGATTTATTCTTGAAAACTCTTATCAGTTCTCTTAACCAAAGGTAATACATGCAAACTCTTTTCATTCCTTATCGTCGTTGTCCGTCCTTCGGTTACATTTTTACATATTAATCTTCTGCTAAATTGCTAGAGAAAGTGGAACCATATTTTGCGGGAATAAAGTAACGTTCTCCACAAAGATTAAGTATTTCGTGCTGAATAGATAAAAAAAAAAACAAACAGCCGCCACTGCTTGTTATTGGTTATATATATATATATATATATATATATATATAAACTGATCTTTAAAATTATTAGTTCCATTGAAAGTAAGGGCATACAATTCCTCCTTTTTTACCGATTATACTTCATAAAACGGAACTAACCCACTGAGCTGTAATTTGGTAGGAATGATGTATGTTATGTACTATGTAGATTCCTCGTTTTGTGGCATCATACCTCAAGCATGGCTTCCTATGAAGTGTTTGAAGATACCAAAGGGGTAATCAGAATCCAAATATCGAAGAACAGACAACACAACGGTCAAAAGAAAAAGTACAAAAGGACAAACAACGACCTACAAAACATACATATAAAGCTAAAGATCGAGTAACACGAACCCCACTAAAAACCGGGTGTGAACTCAGGTGCGCCGGATGGGTAAGCAGTTCCCACTCAACTAGTAATGAAAATAGAACATAAAAAATATTCTGAAACAAAGAGCAAAATGAGTTGTTACTTGATAGAAGTACATTCTTTGTTTAATACAAGTTTTTTTTGCTAACAATTTTTCCTTCTTTTCTAGATCAAAACGATGGAACTGAAGTCGACCCATGAAAGACATGTTACCGAAGAACCCACTGATAAGAGGGATGAAGCTACAAAAACAATATCGGATGATAAAATGGAGACAAAAAAATCTTTACCATATATGTAATTTTTTTTAAAATTATTTTTCAGTTGGCAGACAACTTCAGTTTGATGAATGATGTTACGCATAATCTTCGGCGCACCTCCTGCGAGTACGATACTCAATATTGATGGTCCTGTAATCGCAAGAGGTTTTCGAGTGACATAACTGTTACTATACATCTGTGACGTTGATTGTTTTGATGTTGGAAAGTTTTCCTGACGGCAAGTACAATAAAAAATATTGCTATACAAAATCTGCAAAGAAGCTGAACCAACGAACAAGTTTAAACAACAAAGAAGCTAACACAACGAAGAAGTTAAAACAACAAAGGATAACGTTTGTTTCTTTTTATTTGCTTGATGGTGTTCAACGCCACTTTCAACAATATTCCAATTATATCGTGGCTGTCAGAAAACCACCGACCTTTCGCAAGTCGCCGACAAATTTTATCACTTAATGTTGTACACATTGCCTAGCTGCGGACCATAGAGCTACGGATTTCTCTATAGTAAAAACTTTCGACTCTGCGCAGTGAAAATGTTGCGCCGCTGGCAAATGTTTGTCATGAAATCGGGTACGAGAACGATCAAACATATATATTTCGTTTCGTTAGGTATTTATATACATTCTTCCATACTTACTTACCTATTAATATTCATTTCCAACTCATTATCATAACAAATGTCTCATTTGTGACAAATCCCGCCTACTGCGTCGGTCATCTTCCTTCTCCGGTAGTCTCGTTCTGAGGTCACGTGATTTTTCAAAAATAATCCTAAACCGCAAAAACATGTGTTCGGTTTGTTTTCGTTTTACCGAAGATGTTTTCGGCGGTTGTAGAAGGAAATGAGAGTTTGGATCTTCTTGGCATATATTTTTCAATAATCAAACTGAATAAATAAATGTTGTTTTTTTTTTTGGTCAATTTCTTTTTCTGAAAGGTGACCTTCATTGAAAATGTATGAATTTGATTATTGACAGCTTCCACCTCCTATTTTGGGCCAAGTTAAAACATAAGCAAAATGGATGTGGAAACAATATATAAAGATAAGTTGAAGGGAAAGTATAAGTATATGCTTGATCTTAAAGAAAAACAAGTGTTTGACAACCAATGTAATGGAAAGAAAAAACTCAATTGGTAATTTTCCTACTGGTTATGGGAAAGGTGTATGTTTCCTAATAGTGCCTTTGATTCACGATGCAATATACAGTGGAAAGCATATTGGTTTGGTAATTTAACCACTGAAGAGCCTTATGATTGACCAGTGTCAACAAACCCAAAAACTAGACATTCCTGCTGTCTGTATTACTAAAAAAGATGAGATGGAGAATCATGAAATTAAAGGTATTTTCAATTATCTTAAATCAGATTCATTGCCACTGTTGAAACTTGAAAAAAAAAAATAATTTAAAACCTATGGGCTGATATCACTTATTTTGTTAATGACTTTGGAATATGGTTTTGCAAACTTTCGATTAGGTCTGTTTAATTCAGATCAATGTTTTTTATTTTTTTTGCTTTTATTCGGTAGTTTCAAAGGCGGATCCAGAATTTCAAGTTAAGGGGTCCACTCGTTGAAATTGGTCTAAGGACCTTTTTTTGGAATTGTTATGCCGTTAAACTTTTTGTCTGATTTTAGGACAGGGGATACTCCAGGTGCGCCCCTGATCATTAAAACTAAATAAAACATTTTTCTAATTATAAGTTACATAAGTTAAGTTGACTTCATGTGTAATGTTGTCCAATTGGTGATAATCGTTTGATATTGAATTGGGGAATTGCAAATTTTCTCCAGATTATTTACTTATAATTTCCTCGGGACATTAAAAAGTTCTTTTTCAAGCAAGTATTTATATTTACATGAATTAAGAATGGAAATTATTCTCTTCTTTATGACTCATGAGGTTCTGTTACAGTTCCATTCATGACATCAAATCATATTAGAAAATAGTCTGTACCAAAAGCAACTTGCTGTTTGGGGTTGAAGTTTGAGCTGAAGTCTTCCTCTTCCCTAGAATCCAGCTTTTAAGCAATAATATATAATTTGCAATTGTTCGGGAATAGTTTGCACTTCCGAATCCAATTGACAATAAATCTTTTTTTTTTATATAATGTTGAATGTTCTATACTCTGGAACAATGTATTGTCATATATTTCCATTACAATTTCTTTATTTTTTTATTGTCTTATTCTGCCTGTTTATAAATAAAACCTTGGTCCAGGATTCCAAGCGATGAAGTAACATAAAATTAAAATTTCATTTACAATTAACATGATTTTAAATTTCCCAAAAAATTAGTTTTGTACCACAATTCTTTTTTATGCACACCAATATATTAACGCTACAACCTGTATAAATATGTCATAAAAGAGATCGAACGACCATGAAAAAATCTGTTATTTTACCTCTTTTTTATATCTCATTCAATTCATGTTTTCCTCTTAATATATGTAATTCTAAAAGAAAAGGCGAAAGCCTTTAAAGAAAATTAATCAGTCATAATATCTTACCTTCATATCCTCTCTCAATTTTCCTATCGTGAAAAGGTGTACTCGAAATATACTTACTTTGCTGAAGTTTACATGTCTGTATTTATCTCTGTCACCAATTGTTATAATGTAAAATGTAGTTTATATCAATGTATGTATATGACAAATAAATATGTTTAAACGTGATATGCAACTACCACATGCTGTTCCAGTTTACACTGCTAAATTACCGTACAAGTGCTCTGTACTAATATGGAGATAATACACAAAACTAGATGACATTATTGATCAAGATGATGAGAAATTTGACAAACTTCAATTTGAAATACTTAACATGAGAAATGAAGTTGATGAAGTTAAAAACATTCAGATAAACCAAGGTTATATTAAAAACTTGAAGAAAATCATCATTATGATAAAGCTATCCGTATGATTACCTTGGAATGTTTGAACTTTGATGTAGAAACTGAAAATCGTGAGCTTAATGAGGAACTATTGAAGCTTAAATCACATTCAATGAAATATAACTTAATTTTCAGTGGTATTCAACAAACGGACATGGAAAGCCAAAACACCGAAACAGTGCTAAAACATTTGTAGAAATTTCTAATGTGTCAGATATCAACTTTCAAAACGTACACCGAATTCGACCAAGGGCAGATGGAAAACCTCGCAGCATCATTGCAAAATCTATAAGCTATAAGGATCATGAAACCGTTGAAAAAGCAGCACCCAAATTACAAGATAAATGCAGTGTCGCAGTGATATCCTGTTGAAACAAGTATCCGCCGTAAAAAAAAACTGTATCCGAAAATGAAAGAGCTACAACGTCAGGACATTCATATATAATTTAAATTTTAAACAATGTTGTTTTCAAACTTTATAATTTATTTTCATTTCGTAGGAAAGTTGAGATTGTATCCAAGTTCCGTAAAGCAAAGAATACACAGTATAATAGCTGGGAAAGTGTCTCCGATATGCAAGTTGCTATTCAGAAAGGTGTTGACGAAGAACTCGTAGACATCCGAATATCAAAGTGTTATGCTGGACGAGTCTACAGACCACAACACTGAAAAGACATTGATGATATATTTTCGTTACTTATAAAACAGCTGTAGTGTTACTAGATTTTTGTCAGTTGTTGAATTGCTCAAGGTAAAATTCTATTATGTTAAATAAGTTTTTAACATATATTGTATATCTTTTGATAAATGTATATATCTGTAGCCTTCGACGGTGGTAGTGTAATTGTATCATTAAATAGTGTCCGCCGTGAAATACAGTCCTCTTTTACAATTGACTCCTATGATAAAGTCCGAGGACGGAATAAAGGGTAGTTATGACTTCTTTCGGTCCATTTAAGGTTTTTCATTTGAAATATAGCACAACAGGACACTATTTGTCCTTACATAATGACCGGTGTAAGAACAGGCGTTACTACACCTTTTAGCCAAAGCAACCCGTACATGATAAAGGCACATTGTATTGCACATAGGTTAGCACTCTCAGCCTCAGCATCACAAGCAGAAAACCAAATCAGAGACCTTAAAACTTACCAGGGTACCATCACTAAAATATACAAGTAGCACCACTATTTATGCAAACCTAAAAGCGATGGATGTAATCTAACCAGGCTGAAAACAAGCGATGGACGTAATCTAACCAGGCTGAAAACAAGCGATGGACGTAATCTAACCAGGCTGAACACAAGCGATGGACGTAATCTAACCAGGCTGAAAACAAGCGATGGACGTAATATAACCAGGCTGAAAACAAGCGATGGACGTAATCTAACCAGGCTGAAAACAAGCGATGGACGTAATCTAACCAGGCTGAAAACAAGCGATGGACGTAATCTAACCAGGCTGAAAACAAGCGATGGACGTAATCTAACCAGGCTGAAAACAAAACTTTGAGGAGGTGTTTGGTACTCGTTGGTTGTCCCGTGAGGATGTTGGTGGATGATTCTGACATGTTGCTCAGTTGTTTGTTGCAGGATAAGGAGGGTGGTAATGTTATGGCTGGAGGTCTGGTCAAGTTCATTTCTACTCTGCAAATTAGTAACCAACTAATCAATAAAATCAAAAAGATTACCACCGGTCTTGATTGAAATTAACAAGGTGTGACACTCGCTAATTAATAATTATCAAACATTAAAATAGTTGCGAACATAATTACAAGGTATTAAAAACAATACAGCCATAGGAGTGTGGTACATAATATGTCTTTACTTATTTAAGCTGAAGCATGTTTGTATACTTGTAATTTCAAGCAGTTTTGTACAAACAAATAAGATCAGATATGCTGTACCTATCGCTTGCATTATATTGTTAGTAGAGTAAATAAAATTAAATCTGATTTGCTATAAATTGTGGGTGTTGATATTTTTAAATCATTCTGAAATTCATATTATTTCTTGTTAATTGGTTAAATTGATGCAAAAATGTCGGCTAAACGTATCGACTGAAAATGACACTGACGAATGGGAAAAGACTCTCATCGAATCAGATTTAGCCGAAACACTGACAAAATTACAAGTGACTCAGAAGATGACCAAATCAACGACAACGAAGACAGGATAAGAAAACTTTATTTGAATTCGGTTTTTGTGTAACAATGAAACCAAGCCCTCATGAGCTTTTTACCGAATACAAATAGCAGCACAAGACACATACAACAAACCGTCCGATACTGAACCTGATTTGACAATAGACGAGATATTTGCATTCAGTAAAGGTTTAAAGAAATATGTGATTGTCAAGTCAAAGACGATAACTTTCTTGGTGTTGCTGCAGATTTTAATTCGAAAAGTGAAACTGCAATCCTACAGAGTTTTTCGAAAAAGCAATAGGTATCCGTTGAAGACTTTTTTTTTAAATGTGAATCTCGTTAAATTAGACAATCATAAATAATGTTAACATATTGTTTGTACCGTTTTAGTGCTTTACAAGTGAATTTGTCATAATTGTCATAATTTTTAAAGTAAAATTATTTTTTATTAATAAATACTTACCACTACAAATTCTGAGATAGTCCCTAAGCGACACCCGATCAGCAGGAAATACCAATAAAATTATGACAATATTTTGAGAAGATCCCCTAGAAGACCTAATAAGAGCTTCCCATAATACAACCCTTTCAATTTCCTGCTGCGACCAGAATAGCACGCTTTTCTTGGAGAACAGATGAACACGATTTTTGTTCGGTTTTGATACTGCCCTTATACATTTATATATATTGTTTGTATATTATATTTATATTGTGACACAATTTTACTGTAATTTCAGGTAATTTACAGTGTATATATTTATTAATTAAATATTATTCTTTTTGTTGAAATTGTGAAATTATGGAATTGAGCCCGTTCAAATCCATCACAGGCAGTGACACTTTTTGGGATGGTTCCATACCTAACCCTCTGAGTGTAGGAATTCCTACCTCCGTTTCACAGACTACACCCGAGACTTCGGTAGCAGGACTGGGAAACCACCTAACCTCGGACCTGGTTCTGAATAGATCAGTTGGAATTCCCATTGTGTCTTCAGTGACCCACATTTTTTCTCGTCCTGTTAATACTATTGTGTCTAATATCACTGCTCCTTCTTTTTAACGGGTCTGAATGCTATGCAGCATAGACCTCAAGTTTCTTCATTGCAACCTTCCACTAGGTTCCCAGGTTGGCCTTGTCCTCCTTGGACACCTCAGTTCCAAGCTCATCCTGGGTTTCCTTGTGACCCTTCCTATCCATGGTAAACTTTTCCTGGTAATCCTTCCTCTTCTCAGACTTCGCTAGCCAGAGAAGTAAGAGAAACCTTAGGGGAGTTTAAGAGGTCACTTGCTTCTGAACTGAAGGTTGTCTCGGATAGATTGGATGCTTTGGAGTCTCGGTCAGGTGCCCCGGTAGAGCCTTCTTCTCCTGACCAGTGTCAGGAAGAAGAAGATGACACTCTATCTATGGCCCCAGGGAGTCAGGAGGCTTCTTTTCTCACTGTAGAGGAAGACGTTCCTACTACTTCTGTTTCGAAGAAATCTGTTTCTTCCTCTCTGAACAGAGCTAGTACTCCCGAGGAAGGTAGTTCTAGTGAATCCGAGTCCGAGGAATTTCCGGCTTCTAGGGATCAGCCAAAGGCTAGGGTTTATTTTATTTAAGGTCGGTTGGTACAATCCCTTTATGAGCATGTTCACAGTAACTCTAGTTCATACAGATGTTACTTTTATGTTGATAAAATGGCAACAACAGAAATGTTGAAAAGACAACACGACAAAGCATAATTTCATCTTGGTTAAAGCAAGGGAATTGAGATTGACCGCATCAAAATTTTGTGAAATCCGCAGGGAAATCACATGCAGTAGGAATACAGATAAACTCTGGCTAACTCAAAAAGTTTTCAACCGATGCGATTTTGCATGGAAAAAAACTGAAAAAGGCATTAACAGTGTTTGAAGCAACCACCTACAATTTGAAAACAATTGAATGTGGCGTGTTTGACACCCATATCGAGGTGCAACTTCAGATGCTCTTATTGATGATGACGCTTTTGGTGGGGATAAAATGTCCATACAAAGGAAGAAATGAAAATATTAAACCAGGCCCACATTTTGATTTCCTTCAATATGAAATTAATGGAAATACTGTGCTAAAATCATCAAGTAAATACAATGATCAAGCCCAAGGTCAACTGTTTATATCTTTCTAATTGAAAGCTTTGTAATTTTATTGTTTATACTTTTTGATGAGATTTATATGGACGTTTAATTACAAAGCTGAAATTATTTTAAAAGAAATAATATTACAGGCCGTACATTGCCTCAACAATGTAGCCTTTTAATCTTTGTGAATCCATTAAATGAAATCTCAATAGTTGAATAATGGTTGGTGTGCCAAGGAAACAATACGACTAGGATCACACCAAATTGATATTTAGTTCTTTGGATTTCTCTGCTCCAAATTGTAAGATAAAAGTTTTTAACAAAGAAATATTTTGCTACATTTTCACTCTTGCGTTTTTCCGGCGACTAATATCAGAGGTGCAAGGAGAAGATTTATTAATATCTTATTACAATAATGAATGTCTATGATGTGTTTTGTATTTGGTGTAGGCTGTTCGAGGGGTCAGATACTTCGATTAGTGATTGGGGAGTTTATTTAAATCGATTAGTAAACATCAAAATTCTGCTGAACTTTTTCGCTTCCGTTTCTAATGAAAACATCGTCTGATACAGCAAGCTCTCATCTCCCAAATATCGTATGCGTCTTTGACGTTTCGCCCCAGTTTTTGCATTCCAAGTCTTCCATACCTGTAGGTACAGGAAGTGCTGCACAGACTTCTAAAACATGTCAACATCAACAAACACGTATGATATACATATAACAGATAACTTTCAACCTACACCGTTTCCCATCATGCATCAGAAAATTAGCGTCTGCTAGAGTGTATTTATGGAATAAAGTGTGAATTTCGAACTGAACAGGTAAGTAATCAATCTTATAGATATGTGGTAATCGAATAATAATGTGATGGAAACATATTAATTCATAACTATTGTTTAATTCAAGAAAATTAGTTGTTACTTTGTCCAAAAAGACGAAAGGTCAATATAAATACGGTATTTACAAAAATTATTTATTTTTCATATCATTTTACAAAGGAGAATACAGACGTAGACAACAATAATAGTTGTTGCCAAACGTTTATATTACATACTAGAAACACCTATTTTCCGTAACGAACGAAACACTTTTAATCATCCATTATATGAAAAATAAAAAAAATGTTTTCTTGTTCCTAAAAGTATCAACGATTACATAAAAAAAAATATTTTCAGATCTAAGAACCATTA
>MJUT01049376.1:813557-827537 GCA_002080005.1 Gigantidas platifrons | reverse complement strand
CGGACAAACCATATATCCTATATGGATTTAACAAAATCTGTCTAAGTTCATGCATCCATAATTTTGTAAAAAATTGTTGAAAGTCAAAATCCACAAAATATGCACACCTTCAGTGTACGTACTAACTGTCTACAAAATATAAAAGGTCTAGCTCAAAAACTGTAGGAGGAGTTAGCCGGACAAACTATGCATACTAAGTGTGACAAACGGACAGACGGACAGATGCACAGACACACAGACGGACGGACAGGGGTAAAACAATATGCCCCAACCAATAGTCGTGGGGGCATAAAAAAAGCTAAAAAATGAAAGAATATGTCTAAAGTAAAAAGGGGCATAACTCAGGATTCGTAAAATATCACAAAGAGAACAGATGGTTTCCTCAGTACCAACAACAACTATGAAAACTATAAGTTAAACAATGAATATCTTTATGTACATTGTGAAAGTGTACATGAACTTAATAAATCGTTGATTTTGTGTCTTTTTGTTTAATGGTGTTTAATGCCACTTTCAACAATATTTCAGTTATATTGTGGTGGTCAGTTTTATTGGTGGAGGAAACCGGAGGTCCCAGAGAAAACCACCGACCTGCCGCAAGTCACTGACAAACTTTATCACATAATGTTGTACACCTGTCCCTGATCGAGATTCAAACTCACATCAGTAAATCCACCTACCATACCATCACGGCCATGATGGCCCCTGTATATCTTTGTGATGTCTACTTAAATGTGTTTGATTTGTGTATTAAAAGAACTTTCATTAATATTAATATGTTGCAATGTAAACATCTTGATACCATGCCAAAACTAAAATGTTAATCTACTCATTTCCAGTCTGCATATGATGGCATTTTCTCCCAATTGACAAGTTACTTTCAAACCTTCAACTGCCTATTATGATCATATGATTCTATTAATACACATTTAACAGTATGTATACAAGATCTTTACAACAGTTTTCACATAAGATTACAGTAAGATTGATGTAGGTAAACGTAATACTTACGTCATCCCTCAGTAAGAAATCTAACACATCTTTCGTGTCTTCTTGTATTTCTTTTTTAATTATTCTCTGACTAGAAGAGCTTGAAGCCTTGGCATGAAATTTACCACCAACAGATTGTGTGTCCTTGTTTGGGTCTGAATTTATGTGAGAAACAAGAAAAATGGTTATACAACAGGTAGTATAAAATCCACTTCTTAATAACTTAAGTTCTACTTGACCGATTCTTCTGAAATTTTAGCATAATGATCCTTGGGAAAGAATAATGGTTCAGATTGATTAAGGGGATTTTTGCCCCAACTGTTTCCAAAGAAGAGGCTCCAGGAGCTTAAAAGGTATTTTTTATAATTTGCTTGTTGAATTTAATTCAAGATATAAAGAGGGGTTAATTATATTCTGTAGTAATATTGGATCCTGAAAAGGCAAGTTCATTCGTGTGTTTTTTTTAATAAAAAGATGTTTATAAACACAGAGAAAATCTCTATCATTATGAATTCTATATTTGATCAGAACTGATACAAGTAGTGTTGAGTTAGGATACCTATAATCATCTCCACACTGCAGTGTTCTAGAAATTTTCTGCAACAGCAACACAGGAAAGTGCACACCAAAAATTATATTTTCCACAAACCAAATCTTGTTTGAAAACATGATTTTAAATAAAAGTTTGATTCTTCATTTGTACAATAAGGCAAGTAGGTTTGGAAATCCATTTTCCCCTGACTAAAATTCATTTCCCATGGGGGGCAGGAAATTGGAAATCTAGAACACTGTACTGTTAAAGATTAGGTCTACATGACACATTGTATTATATAAACTTTCCTACATGACATATTGTATTATCCTACATGACACATTGTATTATATAAACTTTCCTACATGACATATTGTATTATCCTACATGACACATTGTATTATATAAACTTTCCTACATGACATATTGTATTATCCTACATGACACATTGCATCATATAAACTTTCCTACATGACACATTGTATTATATAAACTTACTTTTAGGTACATTTTTATCACTAGGTCCTTGTTCAAATATTGAATGTGATTGGATAATATCAGGACCTCTATTTCTGCCTCTTCCACGACCTCTGTCTCCACTTTTTTCTCTGTGAGGTTTTTGTTTTACATCTTTTGATTTTGTTTCATTTGAGCCAGATCTACAATACATTTTAACACACAATCAAAAGATATAAGTTTATTTTCTTCCAAAGAAAATAGATCATTCTTTATTTACTCAGAAATTAGTTGTCAAGATGAGTATTTTACCTAAAAAAATTTGGATGAAAAATGTGTGGTCATGTAATAATTAATTTAGACATAACAATAATAATAAAAATGAAAAACAAAAAATATCACACTGTCAGAACAGTCCCAAAATGCAACCAGAGACAAAATCAATATCTCTAACATGTACCGAGTGCAATGACAAAATGATTTCATTGTAAAATATTTAATATTTTTAATTTTTCTCCCAAATAAAACATTTATAATAGATGTATATACATTTTGTAGCTTTAACAATATATTTCTTACCTGCTTTTTTCTTTCTCCTTTTGTTCCTTCTGTTCTGTAGGTTTTCTTATTGGAATATTTGGAGTAAATATCTTTTTGGGAATTCCACCTAGAGTTAGGTCCCTTGGTCCTCGAATAGATGGTAATCTACAAGCACAATTAACACACTGTTAGATTGTCACTGTGTAAAATATAAGAATTTCATTCTTGTGAGTTTCTATTTTACTGGTTGGTTACAAATTTATTGGTTTGAGGATTTCTTAATTTCTAGATTTTTAGTAAATAGGAACAATTATATCTCCAGTTAGAAGTATGGAACAAGTCAAATTCTTGTTCATACTTGTGCAACTTAGTATGGTTCAAGCTTTGCTACAAAAAATAATGGCTTTAAACAGTAACAGTTATTCACCAAATTAAATGTACTGCAAAAGCCAAAAAATCTTAATCTCATTAAAATCCCTTGGTTTCCTTTATTACAACATTGACACGTTTCACTTGTAGGTCATATATTGACTATTACACAATAATATCAGCTTTAAAACCAACTGTCATGATTTAACTAAAATATTATTGAAAGTGGCATTAAACGCCCATAATCTAAATTCCAATCACTCTGTTCACACAAAGAGGAAAATGTATTATCAATGCAGATGAAGATTTTAGATCATAGAGAACTGTTCTGAGAACATGGTACACTTTGCTAAATTGTCTATTACTGTGCATGTTTGAACAATTAGTGCTCTAGGATGGTCAGAATTTATAAATTAAGTTACAGATTTTACAGATCCAATTGAACAACATTAATAAACACAGTATACCTTGCTCCTTTGCCAATAGGTGTACCTCTCCTGTCAATGAGTCCTCGAGGAAGATCAGGTGAATCTCTTCCTTCAGCCATACCTTATCATTGCAAATCTACAAAGAATTTATCTTTGACTAAAAGAGAAAAAAACACAGCATTAACTAACAAGTAACTTGTTTTTTTTTATTGGAAATCATAATACATGTACAAAAGGTACTTGTATATATATGAGATACAAATATTGTTTGGGAATTAGTTGTAAATAGCATAAAACAATCATATTTAGATTTAAACACATTTCATCACCACTCCAATCAACGACAAATTCCTATTTGAACAGTCTCTCTGATAATGAAAAACTAAAGTATAAACATCCGAGAAATCACATGTATGGAATTTCAGACTTTGAGCATTTTCCATGCAATAATAATGTTTCCTGCCCTTTTCCATTCTAAATAAAAGTTAAGTTAATATTAAATGAAAGTGCCTATCAGGTGACTTTTCTGGAGTTTCTATTTTAGCCTTTTGTACCTACATGTAAAATAAGTCATGTATATACAGAGGTTGTACAAATGGGAACTCACAGATGTTTGGATCAACAATTGGATATGTATTATGGTACCCAAAGGATAAATTATATGACAAATAATTGAGGATGGGATTACTGAAAAGATTAATCTTGATACAGAGCAGAAAATTTCATCGCAAATAAAATCTTAACCAGACTATAAACGATCTCTGCACATGATCAGGTATGAAATTGAAGACAAATAAAAATAAATCGATTGGAAGCCAGCAAGTGTTAGCAATTGCATCCCTTGTGACTTTTCAGTGGGTTGGTCAATGATAGTAAACATTATTTTAGTGGGTTGCTTAGTGATAGTAAACAAATTTACTTTTAGTTGTCTTTGGATCAAAAGAATGTCACTGATATGATAAACATATTAAATAGGGACCATCGTGGACATGATCATATGGTAGACTAGTTGTATTTACAACTACCTATGCTATCACTATCAGTGCCTATCACCACTGAAGTTGTGAGTTCGAATCCCGCTCAGGCGAGGTGTACTCAATACAACATTATGTGATAAAGTTTGTCAGTGACTTGCGCCAGGTTAGTGGTTTTCTCTGGTTTCCTCCATCAATAAAACTGACCGCCATGATAGAACTGAAATATTGTTGAAAGTGGCTTTAAACACCATAACCCTAATAAACATCAACTAAAATTTATAGAGCCTTTACTTTTTAGCATCAATTTAAAGGGATACATCCCTCCTCTCTTTATTACTATGCTTCCAGCATGTGTAAATTGTAATAAACAAACATTGTTGCCAAAACAATAATTATAAACTGGAAAAACATGTTTTCTGCATTTTTACTTTGAGTTTGAGATTATTTATTTAGATGTACATGGAAAACAAACAGGTCCAAAGGGAAAAACCGATTCACCTGATTTATTGTTATTTTTTCCGCTACCTAATTAATTGGGGGTGAAAATATATAAGCTGAGTGATGTAACTTGTAGTTCAGAAATGAAATTGTGCATTTTTTTTTCTTCAAAACAGGAAATAACATATACATGGGTAATATATAAAACGTGTATGGAAACAGAACGCAATTTCCGGTGATTTTTTTTTAAAGCATTTGCAATCATGATCGTATCATTGGACTAAGATGGGAGTTTTTGACCAATAAAACTAGCCTAGTCCCGCCATTATTTGTAGAAGTGATTGTACCGAGACAGGAAAGTGAGCAGACGTCATCTTTGTGTGTAAGGGGTATCGATTTTGCCGCTCAGTTTAGTAGTACAGTATGGTGTAAAAAAAAAATCCCTATATAATCAACCAAAACCATATTTAAAAAACAATATTGTGAAGTCATTTCTGGATAGATTTTAACAAATTTTACACCAAAATATTCAGAATTGTTTATATTTTGATTGTTTATTTGCTCATACGTTTATATGGGTGGTTTTCAGTATTTGCACATAATATAAACATAACAAATAAAAATTGACGTTGATTTTCCTATATATTTCAATTAAAAATAAATCCTAAAAATTAACAATTCTGTTTATATTATGTACAAATTAAAACCACTCGTATAAACATAATGTTTACATACGATTTTACGATTGGATTTTGGAACTGTGATAATTTTTTGTTTTTCACTTTATTTTTTAGCTACAATCTATCTAAAATTAAATCTTCTGTACAAATACGAATACGAAAACTTTATTTTGATTCGGCACATACATAATTAATACAAACATAAGCTCTAATGAACTTTTTACCGAATATTTTAAACCAAGGATTTATATAGTAACACTATATAAATCCTTGTTTAAACATATATTAAAACACATATGACATGCAAACATAAATGGCAAGCAGAACTAACATAAATAAGAGCTATAAAGCACAGATAAGCTACATGCATAAAGCAACATAAAATTAAAAACATAGTAGGAATAAGGAGATAATAGCATGAAGACATACATCAAAATTAAAAATGAAGCATTGTTTGGCTTTATCTGAAAGTAGAACAGCGACACTCTGTCCCATGTACTCCATGACTGTATGAGGCTCTTAAACTGGGAAAAACTGCTCTCAGTCCTGAAATTGTCCGGGAGGCTGTTCCACATTGCAGCAGCTGCATAGCGAAAGCTCTTCTTACCATAGGTTGTCGTTGTTACCTCAGGAATATCCACAATGTTGCTATACCTGAAGGGATATTTATATTTTTTAACATTAACCATATTTTGTAAACATAGTATACTGGAGTAAGTTTATTAATAATTTTAAATGTTTCTAATGCCATTGTTCGCTTACGCCTTATCTGTAGGGAAGACATCTTAGCATTTTCTAATAATTGTTCGTATGAGCTCAAATAATCCTCATGAATACGTAAAACGGAGTGCTCGTTCCTACACTTTTTCAATTTTTGTTTATAGAATTTCTCTCTGTGCAAAAATGCCATGCCAAAGGGCAACAATTAAAATGACTAAGAATGAAAGTATGAAAGATAGTAAGCTTGCCGAGTCTGTCCAGAGACGGTCTCAAACGTTTTAGAATATTCAGTTGCTGTGATGCCTTCCTTACAGATATTGCCTATATGTACATCAAAGTTTAATTGATAATCAATTTCTATACCCAACAATTTAACAGTTGACTCACAAGAGATACTTGAACCTTGATTATTAATACATGGATTTGTTTTAATAAGTTTTGTTTCCAACTGTTAGAACTTGAAATTTCTCTGGATTTGCCTGCATTTGTAACATTTTATTTTTTCTCCATAATATCCTTTCCGGCGGAATATTTTTAATATAAAATATTATCCTTGGACAATATTTCAATATTAAATTTCTTCCAATGCTATTATATATTTTCCGGATGAGGTGGAAGAAATTTAATATTAAAATATATCCGTGGATAACATTGCATATTATATTTCATCCTGAAAATATATTATAGAGGAAATAATCTGATCTTATATGTTACTAATTTTTTCAATTAATTAATTTACATTGCTGCAAATAAATATGTATTTAATACTAGTGAAATACTTCTTTATTACTGCATCTGTGGATACTTTTAGTCTTGTACAGGGGCGGATCCAGGGGGGGTGGGGGGGGGGCGCACCCGGCGCGCGCTCCCCTAAAATTGGAAAAAAATATGATTTTTTTTGCGTAAAATCGTGATTTTTCACACGAAATACCCCAACAATTTTCGCGCGATTAGTTTAATTGCGCCCTCCTTAGCTTGATATCCTGGATCCGCCCCTGTTGTATATATGTAACTATATCATTGTATTCTTCTTCTTCCATTATTTAATATCTACTGTTACCGATGAATCAAATTTTTAATATATTTCAACTTACNTGACTCTATTGATTTTATAATGGGTTTGAATACTACTCAATGTGTCATTTAAATTGACATGGTTCTGGCTATAATATATTTTCCGTATATATTTATTTACCTGTAAATTGTATTTATAAAATATTTTTCGGATGGGTCGGGTGATTTATAAATCAGCGTCGGAAATAATATTACATACCTTAGTATAAAATATTATCCGGATTAGCTCATTTGATGGATCGGGTGGTTTATGAGTGTAGGTATTATTAATATTACAGATGCGTCTCGTGGTTTAATAATCAGCTTCGGACATAATATAACACACAGACCTTAGTATAATTTATTATCCAGATAATTTTTTGTATAGCAATGGAAAGTATTTTATTATAAAATATTTACCGTGACATAAAATATAATATTAAATTCTTTCCACCGGATACAATTTCAACCGGAAAAAATTATGCCTTACACAATTTCTGTGTATCTCTTTGTATAATTATATTTTGTATGTTCTAAAAAAAACAACCTCCCAATACTGTGACGTTGTAAGAATGTCAAATAAATCCACACCACAACTGTTTAAAATATGTAAGCGGGACATCTTGGCATTTTACAAACGAAGGATGTGAAGCTAGTAGGTATTCATGGGATTTTACCTCTATTTCTTTTCATTTTTTAAAACTCCAGTACTACGGCCTTTCAATCATCTATAAACACTGATCACGGACTAGAAAGAAACACTCTCTTATGACTGCTCTTCAACAGTGTACTATGAAAACTAGTAACATCAGAGTACATCGTAGTCAAAATAAAATATTACACGATAGCCAACACGGTTTTAGAAGCAAATTAAAGATCCTGCGAGAAACATGCAATATTTTGAAGCATAATTGTTTAATTTTCCTTTTTTTTTTACCCTTTAAACCAATTTCCTGTAAATATGTAAGGAAACCATAAAATACCTCGGGTGCACCGAAACATATAGGTGGGAACTCCAACAAAAGAAGAAGAATAGCTATCCGGTAATTTGGTCACAATTAAAGGACATTTTTTATTTTGACGTTTCTTCTAGAATATTATAATTGTTTCGAGCTATTTTAAAAGGTAAAACAATAGAATAGTATTTCCAATACAAGTTATTTGGAACCTCATTCCCGTATATTTCGGGATTTATCATGAATGGAAACTCAGTCAAAAATTAGAAAATAGGAAAAACCTACTCACCTTCCGAGGTCAAACTTCCCACTTTTTGACGTTGGCGGGCTAAGGTCATTCAGAATAAAAGAAAGAATACACAATGCAAATAATTTATTTAAGATGCAAAAAACGCGTTTTTGCAATAAAAATACCGGTTTTATAGCATTTTTATGCAACCCGAAATTGTCCGGATTACGTCGGTTCCGGGATACTGGTATTCAGATAATACCGTCATGTGACTTCCATCACCACGTGACTAAAATCTAGGCATCTTTTGTTCAAAATGGCATGTGGTCTTTCAACTTTGTCGGAAATGGGATAAATGTTACATATTTTTCCAGATTGGGTTTCTTCCTGCTGTCAGATGTACACCCCGGAACCACGCACCAATATTTTCTGGGTGACTTTTGAGATCGTTTTCCTCGATCCATTTCTACCTGCAGTGTCTACTGCTAAAAATGCCTATATTTTTTATGAAGTCACGTGATCAGTGGTACAAATTCTTCCTCCAAATCAGGAGAACGTCTTATCACGGAATCGTCGTATTCGGTCCTGTCCGGCATTTGGTCACTTTACCCTAATCCTACTAGATTTTTCAAAAGCCTTTAATAAAGTTCCCCACCAAAGATTGATTCATAAATTAAATTATTACGGTATTAGAGATAAAAAGTTAAATTGGATAACATACTTTTTAGGAAATAGACAAGTTCTTTTGAATGGTATAACATCTTCTAAATTATCAGTTGACTCTGATTCCATTTGTCGTATTCAATTCTCGGTCCTTTTCCTCATTCACGACTTATTATCGGGTTTGTAACTAGATTAACACGACGGTTGCCACTAGTGAAGCAGGAACTACCTACCCTCCCGGAGCACTTGAGTTCACCCCCGGTTTTTAGTGGAGTTTGTGTTACTCGATCTTTAATTTTATGGGTATGTTTTGTAGATCGTTGCGATTGTTGTTTGTCCTTTTTTCCAATACTTGGCATCCTTTAACTTTTCACATTTTAATCTTCTACTCTGACACCCCTAAGCCAAATGAACTGAAACTTGGTAGGAAGCATCTATGGAACGTTCTCTAAAACGATTGCACATTTTGTCCCGATCCGTTAACAAACATGACCGTTACAGGCAATTCTTGTTTCTGATTGGCCGAATTCTAAGAAGAGTTTGAAGATACAGTACCAAAGGGGCAATCAGAATCCGTATATCGAAGAAGAACAGACAACAAAATGGCCAAAAGAAAAAGTACAAAAGGACAAACAACGATCTACAAAACATACATATAAAACTAAAGATCGAGTAACACGAACTCAGGTGCTGCGGAAGGGTAAGCAGTTCCTGCTCCACTAGTGGTACCCTCTGAAACCGCTTGGACAAATGAACCGAAAATGAGTAGGAAGCATCTATGGCATCTTCTCTATAAATATTGCTCATTTCGTCCCGATCTGTAAACAAACATGGCCGCCATAGGCAATTCTTGTTTCTGATTGGTCGATTTCTAAAAAAATGTTCTCCAAAATCGCTTGGCCAAATGAACCGAAAATTGGTAGGAAGCATCTAGGGAAGGTCCTCTATAAAGTTTTCTCATTTCATCCCGATCCGTTAACAAACATGGTCGCCACAGGCAATTCTTGTTTCTGATTGGTCGATTTCTAAAAAATGTTCTCTGAAATCGCTTGGCCAAAGGAACCGAAAATTGGTAGGAAACATCTATGGAAGGTCCTCTATAAAGCTTACTAATTTCGTCCTGCTCCGTTAACAAACATGGCCAGCCGCCACAGGCAATTCTTGTTTCTGATTGGTCGATTTAAAAAAAATCTCTTCTGAAACCGCTTGGCCAAATGAAGCGAAACTTGTTATGAAGCATCTATGGAAGGACCTCTATAAAGATTGCTAATTTCATCCCGATTCATTAACAAACATGGCCGCCACAAGCAATTCTTGCTTCTGATTGGTAGATTTTAATAAATCTTCTCTTTTGAAACCGAGTAGCCAAATGAACATAAATTTGGTAGGAAGCACCTATGGAAGTTTCCTCAAAACAGAATAAAAGGTGAGCGACACAGGCTCAGGCAACCGAGCCTCTAATCTTTTGCGCTTTGTGTCGTCTGTCTTTCTTCGATTTACAGATTCTAATTACCCCTTTGGTATCTTCAAACTCTTCTTCATATGCACTTATTAACTCAATTCGCCTTTGCACTTGGAAATACGTGTTTAGTTCTGGCAACTAATAGATACCTGCCAGGTAAATGAGTGAGTGAGTGATTGTTGCTTAACGCCAAATGAGCAAATTTTCAGCTACGTCATGACTAGAACAAGTTACAATGAGATGATGATGATGTCCGCATTGTATTAGACAACTTGCTTATTTGGATTTTTATAGTGCTAGCTCACTGAAACAACAGTCCGTGTATAAAAAAGTTTTGCGTGGACATCAGAAAAACGCCAACAGAAATGCACAAGTTCTTAAAACAGTCAGAGAAACATGGTAAAGTAAGCCGTTCATTGATATTCAAGTGGCACAAAAGATTTGCGGATGGAAGAGACAGCTTAGCAGACGATGAGCGGGAAGGCAGACCATCTTTTAGAGAATCCGATGCTGTAAAAAATGAAGTTTGGGATGTTATTAACGGTGATCGGCGGCTAACAGTCCGTGAAGTTGCAGACAAATGTGGAATTTCTAAGACTACAGCGCACCAAATTTTAGCAAATGATTTAAATATGAGCCGAGTATGTGCTAGATGGGTACTGCGAATTCTTACAGCTGGAGGGGAATTGTCAAAACAATTTATCAAAAAAGTTAATCGTGGTGGCATAAGATTTCTAGACCGAATAATTACAACCGACTAAAGATGGTTCCACCACTATGACCAATCTAGACCAAGTGATACTACACCAAGATAATGCACCGGCACATACTTCCCAAACAACTCAACTAGAATTAGATTTACTTGGATTTTAGTGTCTGAAGTATCCTCTATACAACCCCGACTTAGCGCCAATTGATTTTGCGGTATTTCCGTACATTAAATCATTTCTCCGTGCACAGAGGTTCGATGATTTACCGGAACTAAGACAGGAAGTGACGAATATAATTCTAAATATGAAAACGGAACAATTTGAGAAAATATTTGATGACTGGTTAAAGAGATGTAAGAAATGTGTCGAGTTGAATGTCGAGAAAAGTTAACTTTTACTACTGTTGACGTCATTGAACGTCGGGAATGTTTGTCGCATTGCTCCGGGTATGAGTTTCTATTGATTTTTAAATTGAGGGAAATACGACTATTTAAGCATGTACTGTGATAAAATTTTGTACAATTAATCAGTAAATCATGTAATTAGTTATATCCTAGTTTCAATTATTTCGGACATGTCAGTCAGATTTTATTGAGATTTAAGCATGTACTTTACGGACAACCCTCGTATTGTTATTATACTAATCATACAAAAGTATTCTACTTGATAACAACTACCGTACACTTTCTGTATTTAACAACATAATATATTTTCAGTATCAGGATTACAAACAAACATTTTCTATAACTGTTCTTCCACTTACCAGTATTATATATTCATAGATATTATTTAATGATCAATAAATTTTTGAAAACTTCTTTTTTTTACAACAATGATCAAATTCATATTTCTAAGTCTTCAATGTTCTATATAATCTTCTTTGACAAATTGCAAAATGTCTTAAAACTTCTTCCATATTATTATTTTTATTATTAATATTAAAGACTTGTGTTAGCTTGTTGGTAGCCATTCCACAATGTAATGATTCTTTTTTCCTAAAATGAAGAAAAAAAAAATCAATGATACAATTACACATTTATTAGATTATGAAGTTAATTAAGTTTCCATGGCATTGTTTTGTACTTCTTGATTATGATTTTATGTTCAGTTCTTATATTTTAACTTCATCTTCTAAAAATAACAATTTTTGTCCTTGACTCTACTTTCTATTTTGTAAAAAGCATCTCAACATGGATATATTTACATCAAAATGACATAGATGTCATGATGTACCGTAAATATTACAGCTCGACTGCCAGCTAGGGGCTGTTTCACATTCATTTTAAAGTATTAGCTATGCTCATTGTTGGAGACATTACTGTGAATTGTAGAACAGCAATAAAAGCGTTGTTTCTTTACTTTAAATTGTCTGTGAGTAGAATGTTAGGTAGGCTCTTATGTTCATTCACATCCATATCATTTCTGATTAAATTCACATACACATTGTTAACTATGAGAACATTTTAGTGGTTTCGTTTGATCAACAATATATCATCAATATATTTTAAGATATTCTCAAATAAATTTAATACAAATTATATTTTCTGTCTCACTTTGTGTCTCATGAACAGCAATTTCCATATTGTCCATCGCCACTTTTCATTAATTTGTTAATATGAGTAACCATAACAAAACATATGACATTTGACCTACCTATTCGTAGTAATGTGATGTTATTGGCTAATATATGTAATCCTGGTAAAAGAACTGTGTCTGCATTAGAAACACGGCCATGATTTACATATACACCACCAAGATCTATAATTCTTTGAGCATCATCTAAAAAAATACAGAAATATGATATATATATTTACCGGGTCTAGGACAAAATCCCCCCCAATAATGAAAAGTATAAGTTAATGTTTTTTTGTGTCATATGTATTTTTTTCATTTCTGTTTCTTTGTTTAACTGTTCGGATATGTATAATTTTCTTTGTATTTTATAACATGATTCAAAACTTTTTTATCTCCGTATTTAACCTCAAACCATATATATATATTTGTATCTTTGCACACATTTCGGACTTATTGTAACATTATTTTTGAATATTATTTTTCATAAGTTATTTTTGGAACTTGAAGATATCATAATCAATTGAAGCATTTGTTTAAGAATTACACTAACCCTCATCAAGAAAATAACTCACTGATTACTTTTAATAACTTCAAAGGTTAAAAAAGTAATTATCTATTGTTTATCAATAAAAACAATTTCTGATTAACTTTACATGATTAATTTCAATTTAAACATTTAAGGGTGTAGACCTGGGGTATGGGAGATAACTCAATTTTCAGTGTCTTCTCAAATATATGATCATCAGTGCATTTGAAAATTCCACCTCAATTCCAAGCTTCTTGGTGATAAAGATTGTTTACATTGGATTTGGTAATTTAAAAAATATGACTCCTTTTCCTTTTACCTTTCCATAGTTGTGCTCCTTGTATTTTAATATCTTATTTCTGCTTATGCCAGTGTCAGGCAGTGTGTTATTATTATATGCCCACAAAATATCATTGAAATATCTCTTTCCAGAAAAAATGTTCATTGAAATACGTTGTAAAAAATGGCAGAAATGTAACACTATTTGTGTGACAAACTTTTTCTATTGAATTTCAAGGGTTTGTAAAAAAAATAAATATATTCATCAGAATGAATCTTAGATATTATGAAACAAGATGAACTGTGAGCTAATGCTCACTTATGATACCCCCGCTGTTCGGCAAACACGAAGTAGGAATCTGACGAGTCAAAAAACGCTTCCCACGATATGGGGTAC
>MJUT01049376.1:767140-777225 GCA_002080005.1 Gigantidas platifrons | reverse complement strand
AAAAAAAATCAAGTAGCAAAAAATTTTACATTGAAAATCCCATATGGTACGAAATGGTCCTGACAAAAAATACAAATAAGTAACAAAAAATACAAATTATTTTACACTGAAAATCCCATATGGTACGAAATGGTAATGAAATAAAAAAATTAAGTAACAAAAAATTTTACATTGAAAATCCCATATGGTACGAAATGGTCCTGAAAAAACAAATAAGTAACAAAAAATACAAATTATTTTACACTGAAAATCCCATATGGTACGAAATGGTCATGAAATAAAAAAATTAAGTAACAAACAATTTTACATTTAAAATCCCATATGGTACGAAATGGTCATGACAAAAAATACAAATTATTTTACACTGAAAATCCCATATGGTACGAAATGGTAATGAAAAAAACAAATAAGTAACAAAAAATTTTACATGGGAAATCCCATATGGTACGAAACGGACATGGTATGAAACGATCATGGTACGAAATGGGTTTTCACATGGTACGAAATGGACATGGTACGAAACGACTAGCTACCATATTTACAAGTGATAAACGGTCACTGACCGTTTATAACATTTAGAAATAAGTTGGGGCCTCCTGGGCGTAACTAACTTTTTAAATAATTTGAATATTGGAAGTAATATCCATTAAAGTCACTAATGATTGCAGTATATAAAGACAATAACAGTGCATTGACTTGACATAAAATTCGATATACATGTACGTATTCGGCACGAATCTGGGAAAATGCTTGGGAAACCCTCGCATTTTCCCTGATTCTAAGCCTCATCCGTATATCGATTTTATGTCATTTCAATGCACTGTTATTGTCTATATATACACTAGACAAGGGTAGCAATGCCCAAGCAAAGGAGAGGTAATTCAATCGGAAAAATTACCTTATTCCTAACAAATTCCCTTTGAGCCGAAATGTCGAAGAAAGATGATGTCCAAGAATAAGAATTATAAGGATTAAACACTGTGTTTTTAGGAAATTATGTATGTATAAACTCCGGCAGCTCACTCACAAACTTTACATAAAGTCCTTTGGACTTTATTCAGTTTGTGAGTGAGTTGCCGGAGTTTATACATAGATAATTTCCTAAAAAACAGTGTTTAATCCTATAAAAATCTGAAATCTGGAACTTTTAAAAAAAATTTGTAGAAAAAATATCTGAGCTCATACATATATTAAGTTAGTATTTTTTGGATGCATATATCATAATATTCATATCTTTGCTAAAAACCCCCAAAAAATTGGATATTTTGGAGGAATTTTTTTTTTAGCATTGGCACCACAGGCACTTGTTTCTGTAAAAAATATATACCATATACCTAATATTAGGTATATGGTATATATTTTTTACAGAAACAAGTGCCTGTGATTGGCACCCATTGCTAACAAGGGAGATACAAATGTTGTCGGTAGCCACGCTTCAACTCATTTTATTTCCATTAATACCCTTCATCTCACCGCTAGTCCTCCTTAATTCGTTTAACAAGATGTTTATCTAAGAATTACAACAGCAATTACCTTGATTTTGACTTCAAAAAATAGCTTCGTCCCAAATCATCTTTTACTGCATCCGCCTGGTACCAAATCGAAAATGACGACCTTGAACTTAAGTTCGGGCTCACTCGGGGTTTTTCTTTTATGCAGGCAAGGACCGACAACTCTGTATGGGAGATTGGTGAATGGTGTGGAGAAAATCAAAAATCTGTTAATTTAAAATTGAACAACATAAGAAGATGCCAGAGAGCTTTTTAGTGTCATGGTATATATATTTTCATTTGAGATACTCATATATATTACAATTTACGTATACAGTATACATACAATATTACACTAAGGTTTTGAAAAGAAGGGGGGGGGGCTTAGGTACATTGTATACGGTGTTCCTGAGCATTGTATATGTAACAGTGTTTTCCTCCTCAGTTGGTGTCAAATGAAAACACTAAAATATATCTGAGTTATGGATTCTTTGTTTTCCTCATTATTCACATAACTAAAGTTGTAAATTACTAACCCTCACAACCCCCTCCCAGAGGGTGTGCCGGGGTAGAATAGGCACCAGGTTTCTCCGTCCTAGAGGCACTAGTCCTCTAAAAGGGGTCATCCCCGCGGGAACCCCGGGGTATAGAAATGGGACCAAGAGCTTCTTTGGCTTGAAGGAGCGTCCGTCGGTTGTGCGGGATGTAGAAATTCACAGCCATCCCGTCCTTCGGATGAGACGTAAATAAAACCGAGGTCCCGTGTTGAGAGATTGCCACCCTCTTCGCACGTTAAAGAACCCAGTGTAACAGCTCACTATGAGTATGAGCATTATGCTCATGATGAGTGGTCCATAAGAGACCTGTTCGCTGTTGCACTGGCTAAATTATCCGTCCCTACCCATCACCTTTCCTTGTTTCGAGTCACGTGGCGTTTAAATTTTCAAATGTTCTCGTTCTGAATATAGCTGAAAAATTGCTCGCTGGACGTTAAACACCAATCAATCAATCAACTAACCCTCACATGAGGTGCAAAGGTCTGCAATACAATCTGGTCAATTATTACAAATTTTTCCTTCAAAACTAGATGTACAATTCCAAGTATAATTCCAATATCAAGATTGCCTGAGAAGTAAAATGGCTGTTTGAGATAGCTTCTCCAAAGTGAATATGACCCAAACAATAGAAGTAAAGACAAAAGGTTCCAGCCAAAATAAACTGACCAATAGAAAAGAAAGAAAGTAATATAAAGAATTGTCACACTTGACTAAAGTAGCACACTACAAATATATAAAGTAACTATTGAATAAAATATACAAGATATATAGAATCTAACACCGGCAAAAGTGTAAGACAGGGAAATCTCTGACACCCGAGGGTAAGATTACAATCGTTCGCTGACGAGGCTCGCCGAGTCAGCGAACGATTGAAATCTTACCCGAGGGTGTCGGAGATTTCCCTGTCTTGCACTTTTTGCCAGTGTTTGATTTTATTTCTCACTTTTATCAGCTGTTACCTATGTGTTTTGTTTACATTACCGATCGAGCGTTTTCCCACAAATTTTGTTTCCATTGCTGAAGTAAATATTCAATTTATTCATATGCATCCGTGTCTTGGCAGTATTTTAAATGTATTTCATAATAAAATACAATGTATTTAATAAATATATGATAAATATAGCTCAACACTACACCTGTGGCTGTGCAAAAATATTTGAATTTGGTCAAAGGGAGTTACGTTAGTTACTAACAAGGGAGAGCACTCTATTATTTACTCAAAGTAAACAAACATTGACTTAAAAGTCATACACCGTGAAACATGAAAGGTGCACGATAGTTAAATTATTAGCTAGCAGAATAGTATACATACATTAATTTAAAAATACTTATGTAATAGAATCGTGGTTTTATTGGTGAAGCATGGAGAACTGGGGGCAGTTGACATAAACTGTACAGCATGTATTTGCCGGTAAAACGCACGTGATTTTTTTGTCTTGCACTAGTGCAAGATAAGACAATCTCACATCGCTAAAAATAGGAACGGATCTGTCTCAAAAGTGAGAAAATTAAATCTTTTTATTTCTATGCTCCTTAATTCAATTACTAAATTGAATTAATATAAATCTACAACAAAAATACAATACAGTTAATAATACAAAATATATAACAATGTCTAAAACTCTAGCACTATCACAAACTCCCCCCAGCTGTAAAATGACGTCCCATCATTTGCTACTAGTGGTGGTTAATGATTTCCAGTATGGTTTTTGCTGCCTCTCCCTCTAAACCTGAAAACATTGATGTTTTAGATAGAGATGTGATATAATCAGCTTTCTGTTGCCATTCTGGAATTTGCTGTGAAGAAGTCTGTTTAATACACCAGTACAGCTCAAGGCATAGTCTGATAAATACCTGGCATGCCTCCGATACCTGGCATGCCTGACCATGAAGTCATAAAACTGGACCCCTGTGGTCATCTAATATACAACTCATAAATTAATCATTAATTAAAATATTTTCTGGTGAAACCACAGGTAAAATTTACCTGTTCAACTGGGCAGGTAGAAAATACATGTACAGGAAATGATATTAATTAGTGTTTGATAACACACTAGCAAGTACAATGTAATACAATTGAGAAATTTAATTGAAATATTTCTTTTTGAAAAAAAAATATCAGCATAAATAGGGCAATATTAGTAAAATTTAAACTATTTGTAGTGAAGAATAATTATTATTATTGTTTTTTGTCATGGAATTGTAAGAGACATTGAACTGAAAATTTAAAACAGTGCAAAGTTGTAATGTTGTAGATGTTCCTTTCATTTGCATCAATTTATGCAGAAAAAATATTTGCATTTAAAAAAAGATAACAAAATATGAGAGGTTCAGAAATTTAAATTATGAATTTACACATGTCACAGTTTAAAAAATAATTTAGTTATACTTTAACTTACATAAAATATAGTTTTGCAGTCAAAATTCAAACCTTACTGGGTACATTTGAGAAATCAAAATTTAATGATTTATCAAATCAATATATTGCATTTTAATTGATTTTTTTCTTAGATCAAACATGTGCACAACCTGAGTATTCAAATGAGTAAATAGTGAAAACAGTCTTTTTGAAATAATAATTAGACATTTTACATAAACAATTATCATGATTATGGTATCCTTTGATCTTTATTCACTTTTACAAATAAAAAATTAAGTTATCTTTAATGAGGCTTGATTAATTATAAATGTCTACCTGAATGTCTAAATGTTGTGTAAACATTTCAGTTGACAAATAGTTGTAAGGCTTTAATTTATTGTATAAACATCTAATTTCATATGGAAATTTTATAAAAAAAAATTATGAAAAATGTCCTAAAAATTAAATATGTATGATAAACATTAACATTTTGGGCATGGACCGTTACATGTATACTGAATAAACTGATGTGAAAAAATATCATGGTTCTTTTATAAGTTGGTATGACAGATTTACGATGCTCACCTAAAGATATCAATCATTCTGTCAAACTTACAGGAGAGGACATCCTCTATAAAGGAAGTTTCTCATGTTCCAAGGGCTGACAGAATATTGTTCAATAAACAACTCTTTACATGTTTATGACACTCACTACTGCATTTACAGGAAACAATTAAAATTTAATTTTATATGGATTATAAATTTATGACAAAATATTCTTGCATATAAAAGTTTTAAGTTTTTTTTTACATGTTAAAAATGGCATTGTGTTTTGCAACATTAAAAATTAAGTTAATTCTTATATCATATTTATTGACATATTGACAAAAGTTATCAAAATAGTTTCAACATTAAAGTGCTATCAAAACAAATTAGATAAAAATTAAAGAGACTTTGTTACTCAAGTCTTTTGATTGATTAAAAAGAAGTAAGGTAAATAATACAATTAACATTTGTTGAGTATTAATTATCATTACTGATTTGTAGGTGTGTGTAATTAGTAAAGAAATTCAAAGTACTATTAAAAATTATTTTCATATGGTTTATAAATTTATGACCAAATATTCTTTACCTAGGAATTGATTTTAATCATTAAAAATATTAGAAGTCATAAGTCCTAAGTTTATTGATTCACCAATCAAGACCCAACAGGGGGCATATACAATATGAAATCAGCTCTAGTGTTCTTTTTGTGTAATAATTTTAGACAATTTTCTAGTAAAATTTTATTCAAATTTAACTTAATAAAAGCTAAAATTCTTGAGCACAAAAATATTGAAATGTTTGACAATTAAGAGTGTGGTTTCTAAACAAAGGACATCTGACAAATTGTTTCAAAACTTGTGAAAGTTGACTGACAAAGCCATTCAAAATCCCTAATTAATCCAAATACTTTCATTTCATTTGAGTTTTACAGTTGTAAAAACTAATTACTGCTGATAGGCATATTTGGTTTTTTTAACAATTAATTGTATGTCCAGTATAACACAATAATAATGAGATTTGATCTACACAATCTATATAATTAAGAATCCACACAATCAATTTTGATAAAATTAAAATGCAAAATTGTTGCAATCAAAAGATTTTGCTTTGAAAATCTTTCAAATTTTTTTTTTCTTCCTTCAATTATTTATTTTGTTTTTGTTTGTTAATTTAAAAGTGTAAAAATAATAAATTTAGATTGCCTAATTGATTGGTATTGAATAATGGAGTAGCCTTAAAAACCTTGTTCAAACAATAGATTACATGCAAAATGGATAAACCCAAATAAGAACCAATCAACTATTTACTCAAAAAAAGTGGTTACACCTCCAAGCCCTTCACAGGTACTCGAAAGTTGTATAAAATGAGGCATTGATCACTCCCATATCATTGTTTATGGCAAAATTAAAAACTAAATTAATTTTTATATCATGTTTATTGACAAAAGTTATCAAAATAGTTTCAACATACAAAACAATATAAAAGTGCTATCAAAACAAATTAGATGTTGATTAAAGGGTCACCAATTAAAGATACTTTGTTACTCAAGTCTTTTGATTGATATTAAAAAGAAGTAAGCTAAATAATACAATTAACATTTGTTGACTATTTTCCCAATAATTATTCCAACTAAATTAATAATACAAAAATATTAAAGGTCCACATGAAAGCTTCATGGGATTTTGAAAATTCATTATATGAAATTTGTTTCAAATGCTTAATTTTTTTAATGTAATTCCCAATATAAGCCCTAACTTTTTTTTTAATTTTGTGCATAATTTTCCAGTCTTATTCTCAATGAAAAAATTTCATCTGAAAATATTCTTCATATACATGTAACTTATAAAATACAAAGGTAAGTCACCTGTGTGAGTGATGGTTTTACCTGTACATGTAATTAGTCATTTCCTGTTGTATATTGGAACCACAGGTGATACTGTGGAGATGGGTTAATCACAAAGCAATAAATACCTGGCATTGGATGCCAGGTATGAGGCATGCCAGGTATTTATCAGACTATGCCTTGAGCTGTACATGTAGCTGATTTGCTCACGTCATATTGTCCGGAAGTTAACCAAGCAGGTTGTCTGTGTTCTCTTACCGACCTTCTGACTGGCATTGGTGTCTTTAACTCTTGCTTTACTAGGACTCTGTCGCCTTTCTGTATTGTAGCACCTCTGACTATGATGTCATATCCTTCCTTTTGACGAACTTGGGCATTTCTGGAAGCTTCAGTAGCAAGTTGGTAGGCACGTGTTAACCTGTCACGAAGGTTCTTCACATATGTTCCAACTGGCTGCTTACTCTGTTTATTAATGCCGAAGGCCAAGTCTATGGGAAGTCTTGGGTGTCTCCCAAACATTAAAAAGTAGGGTGATACTCCTGTTGATTCATGTCTGGTGCAATTGTAGGCATGTACCATAGGTGCAACATATGCCTTCCAATTAGACTTCTGGTGTTGCTCCATAGTTCCTAACATCCCAAGTAGTGTACGATTAAAGCGTTCACACATTCCATTCCCCATGGGATGGTAGCTGGTGGTTCTGGACTTTTTCATTCCTGTCAGTGTACAGAGTTCTTTGGCAACCTTACTTTCAAAATTGTCACCCTGGTCTGAATGGATCCGCTGAGGAATGCCGTAATGAACTATAAAGTTGTCAAAGAGTGTCTGTGCTGTAGTCTTTGCCGTCTGGTTCCTAGTTGGTATAGCTTGAGCATATCTAGTAAAGTGGTCTGTGATAACCAAGATGTTATGGTGTTCGCCTTTAGATTGCTCAAGAGTTAGGAAGTCTGCAAACTAGTTCCAGTGGAAACTGTGTTGATATGCTGACTAACGGAGCTCTCTGACTGCTGGCTGGTGTTTTTCGCCGGATACATCTACCACACTGCAATATCCATTTTTCCACTGCCTTGTCCATACCAGGCCAGTAAAATCTGTCTCGGGTGAGTGACAGCATCCTATCTTTGCCGGGATGGCCCATGTCATCATGCAGTGCTTCCAGTATAGTTTGGATATGTGCAGTTGGTAGTACCAATTGTCTTTTCCTGTCTTCACCGATGATTACTTCTTGGTACAATACATCATCTACTAACCGAAGGTGACTAAACTGTCGCAAAAGTTGTGTAGGTCCAACATTATATACGATAACGTAACCCTCATTCCGCTTGTGCTTCATTTAGGGTTACGAATCGATCTCATTCAACGTATGGGAGCAAATTAAAATTTTCGTTCCGTGAATATTTCAACTTTCTTTTTGCATATCTGGTCATATCTTATTATTCCCAACAATTTTTAAGTAATGGTGATACGAAATAAGTGTTACAATCCCTGTTTGTTTCTTCAAGACCAGTTTCGTATTTGAAAATTGTTACTTGTCCGCCATAACACCTTACGTAGACTCTCACGATGGGCGGAGCCTATCCATATATGCCAAATATGGAAAATGTTACTACGAAAAAGTCGATTTTACTATAAAATTGATCCAAATAAGGATATCTCAAAAACGAGGCAAGTGCGTGTGAACTAGCAACTTGTAAACAAAATGTCAGACAGAAAGAAGATTTCATGCATTCAAATTTTCAGTCTACCATGGATTGCTGCAGCGATTATTTAACACCTCAAGGTTTACCTTAATATATTTATCTTTCACCCCCATTAATTTTTCCAACCACTTACAATGGAATTAGGACAAAAAACCACCCGGTCTGAATCACTCCGGGCGCTGCTCCCATACGTTGAATGGGATCGATTCGTAACCCTAAATGGAGCACAAGCGGAATGAGGGTTACGTTATCGTATCTAGTCCAACATCTGCTGCTTTAGGTTTTCTTCCTTCTCCGACGTATTTAATAAATGGCTTGATAACGGGATCCATTGTTTGCACTTTTACCCAATCAATGATGTCATCATCTTGAAGTTGTATATCTTCTTCAAGTGATGGTATAATGTCTGGATTGACAGCTAGACTCTCAATGTATGCTTTTGGAAGAATAGAGTTACAGATGGCTTGTACAGATTCTATGGAGATGACTTCTCTATTGTCTGAATATGTCTGTGGTATACAGCTTAGACCATCTGCATCTCCATTTTTCTTTCCTGGGTGGTATAGTATGTTGAAATTAAATGCAGCAAGAGCAGCAAGCCATCTATGCCCAGTGGCATCGAGTTTAGCTGTTGTGAGCACATAGGTCATTGGATTGTTGTCCGCCAACACTGAATTTGGTGCCATATAGGTAGTCCTTAAACTTGTCACAAACTGCCCACTTCAAAGCCAAAAATTCCAGTTTGTGTGGTGGATACTGTTTCTCGGACTTTGTCAATCCTCTGCTGGCATAGCTGGTAACCTTTTTAAATCCATCTTGTTCTTGCTATAGAACGACTCCAAGTGCAGTTCCTGAAGCATCAGTGTGAATCTTGAAGGGAAGTTCAAAGTTTGCATAGCCGAGTATTGGAGCTGATATCAATCGTTGCTTCAGTGTCTCAAATGCTATCTCCTGTTCATCTCCCCATTGCCATGGTTTTTGTTGGTGTTCCTTGGATTTCTTTGAAGTCGGGTTCGGCGTCAAATCAGTGAGTGGTTTGCTGATATGGCTGAACTGCCTGATAAATCGTTGATAGTAACCAACAAATCCAAGGAAACGTCCGACATCTTCAGGGTTGGTAGGCTTTGGCCAATTCACTACTTTCTCCGTTTTGGCTGGATCAACCTCGACACCAGCTTCAGATACAACATGGCCGACATACTTCACCTTCCGTGTAAAGAATGAACACTTTTCGGGTGCAAGCTTCATGTTGTACTTCCTGATCCTGTCGAATACTAGGCGGAGATTATCCAGATGTTCCTCATAAGTTTTACCAAATATGATGACGTCGTCGATGAAAATGCAACATATCTTCAACCTTTGTGTATTACAAAAATGGGTATATTCCACTAGTATGTGATAAAGTTCACTGGCATCAAAAGTGTGTGTGGGGTGCTGGTAGCGGAAAAGGGGGGGGGTGGTGGTGGTGCAAACTCCCTATGAAACCGAGAAAACAGTTTTTCAAGGTAATAATGTATGTGTTCCTGATTGTATTACAAAAATGGGTATCTTCCACTAGTATGTAATAAAGTTCAGTGGCATCAAAAGTAG
>MJUT01049376.1:722262-738096 GCA_002080005.1 Gigantidas platifrons | reverse complement strand
CCCCCCCCCCCTCCCTGCAAGTTAAATGGTCAGTCCCTTATTGCACTGATATACTTAAGGAATATAATATAATTAATTTTTGAACAGGTTATAAGATATAACCTGGTCTGTGACAGTTTACGCTAAAGAAGTGGTTTATGAAAAGCGTAAACTGACCCAAACCAGGTTATACAAGTATAACCTTTTCAACAATTTCAAATATTCCTTATAATTTAATTTTTACAACAAAATTATACGATTCCTCGATTTTAATTACGATTATTTCATGTGACTCTTTGAAATTTCCGTTCGCGAATGAATATGTAGGTGACATCACAATACCAACCAAGGTTATCAAGTATAACCAAATTTTATCCAGGTAGATCAGCCAATCAGATTTTATTAAAAAATAACTTTATGGATCAATTCAAAGTATTTGTCATTAGTGAAAATGGTAGAATAAGTACTACATTGCTGCACACACAGCATATTCTTCACCCATAATGCATTGTATAATGATATTCATTACTTTTAACTGAGTCATAATTCAAAAATACCAAAACAGTTGTTAGAACAGACAGAAATATTCATATCTTAAAGGGGCATTAGCTACGATTTTGACAAAAAAAATTATATGCTTTGGAAATTGGTAAATAGTTTTAAAATGATGAAATAAAGGTAAATATTTCACATTAAACAGCTTATCGAACCACTTTCCGCCTTTTGAGAACGAAAATTACCATTGATAACTTATTTGCTTGCAAGCAAATAATTTGACCTCGCTTTTTCCGTATGCAATTGACCTTACTAGTGACAGGTAAAAACGAATAATTTGTATTTTGTGGCTTATTAACTGCCAACTTGCATGGTTCTTCGTCCGTAATTAACACAGACTAAAAGCAGATTCACAAAAAATAAGAAATAAGTGCATTGTTGTACTGATTTAATGACGATTCGACAAACTCCGTAAACAATGTCGATAATTAATAAGATGGTGTCCATTTCTTGATCGATCTCAAAACACAAGCAGTTGCATTTTTCCCCCCAATGCATGTACATTTCATAACATTTATAAGTTACAGAAACACGTTTTATTAAGGCATCAATCATATATGATAGTTTTTATGGGTAACAAAAATTTACGATTAAAATTTAATCATATTTAAATAATATTTAAAGATTCACTAAAATAACAACATTTATCTTACAGTGAGATGAAAGGTTGTCATTTTTAAACAAAGTTGAAACTAGAGGCTCTAGAGAGCCTGTCATCGCTCACCTGGTAATAATTGGCAGGGTAAATCCTTAGGAACGTGAAGTCTAACAAATATTCATATTTTCTTGTGACTTAAGACACAATTTGCTTACTATTGAATGTGTGCTCCATAAATTCTGAAAAGCTAAAGTTAAAATTAAAATCTCCCATGGTAAGTATATTAGACTGCTTAAGTTTTAATTCTGGAAGAAGGTTATCAACAAGCATATTTTTCAAGTCTTTCTGTTTGCAGATAGGAGCAGCATAGAACAAATCAAGTCAACTGGCTTGGTACTTTCTGAGAAGAACAACTCAGTACAAATTGTTAAACTTTGTTCGTCTATGGTGGCCATCTTGAATTTCCAATCGGAACCAAATTTACAATTTAGGTAGAGGACCATCCATAGATCATTCCCACCAGAAAATAAATTCAACTGAATCAATAGTTTCTGACCAGAAGATTTTTTTAAAGATTGACGAATCAGAAAACATTATCTACCCCTGGCAGCCATGTTTAATTACCGATCAGCACCAAAATTACAATTCTGGTAAAGGACCTACCGGTACTGGTATGTTAAACTTCATCCGTCAATGGAGGTCACCCTGAATTTCCAATCGGCAACGGAAAAGTCATCATTCCTACAATGTTACAATTCCTTTCTGACAAGAAGATCTTCAAAGTCTCAGCCAAACAAAACAACATTTTTGGCCCTGGCAGCCATATTCAATGTACAAGACAATCTAAGGAACATTCATATAATGGGAAAAATTCAATTTGTCGAGTAGTTTCTCACAACAAGGTCTTTGATTGAAATTCCCATAGGTCGCAATAAGTCGCCTGGTGGCTGCCATCTTGGATTTCCAATTGACACAAAAATAACAAACTTGGTAGAGGACTACCCAGTCATCATTTCTATGATGTTACAATTCCATCGGCTGAGTTTCTGACAAGAAGATCTTCAAAGTTTCAACAAATCAGAACACATTATTGACCCTGGCCTGGCAGCCATGTTGGATTTCCGATCTGCACCAAAATAATAGATCAGGTGTAGATTCATTCATATAACATTCATATATTGCAAAATATTCATTTCACAAAAAGATTTTTCAATGAAATTCCCATACGGTCCAATGGTCTGCTGATGGTGACCATCTTGGATGGAGGTCGGGGTCACAGGACATAAATTTAAAAGTTTACCACCTAAGGACCATGCATGCCATGTTTGATTTAAATTGGCTGACTGATTTCAGAGGAAAAAATTTTTAAACATTTTTTCCATAGGGTCCTATGTTAAAACTATGTTCGCTGATGGTGGCCATATTGGATGGAGGTCGGGGTCACATGACATTATTTTGAAAGTTGACCACCTAAGGACCATTCATGCCATGTTTGCTTTAAATTGACTTGCTGGTTTGAGAGGAACAAATTTTTCCATAGGGTCCTATGTTAAAAATATGTTCACTGATGGTGGCCATCTTGGATGGAGGTCGGGGTCACATGACATTATTTTGAAAGTTGACCACCTAAGGACCATTCATGCCATGTTTGCTTTAAACTGATTTACTGCTTTCAGAGGAAAAAAGTTTTAAACATTTTTCCCATAGGGTTCTATGTTAAAACTAAGTCGAGTCATTGCGGCCATCTTGGATATGCGATCGGCACAAAAATTGCAAATTTAGTAGAGTACTATCCAGTCATCATTTCTATAATGTTACAATTCCATCGGCTCCTGACAAGAAGATTTTCAAAGTTTCAACCAATCAGAACACATTATTGGCCCTGGCGGCCATGTTGGATTTCCAATCTGCACCAAAATAACAAATTTAGTAGAGGACCTCCCAATGAACATTTCTGCAAAATTTGGTCCAAATCAGTTTAGTGGTTTCAAAGAAGAAGAAGAAAGTATGAAAAGTTTACAGACGCGGATGACGACGACGGACGCAAAGTGATGACAAAAGCTCACATGACCCTTTGGGTCAGGTGAGCTAAAAAGGAGAAAAATCGACCAAAATGAAGCAGAACTTCCTAATGTGAAGAGTGTACATTATAGAATGATTTTGTCATATTTCAACAAATCCTGTATAAATGAAATTCCAAATTTTAATATTGCGAAAGTAGCTGTATGGATGGCAACAATTATCTGATTTTTACACACATATTAACAGCTTTATATTCCTATTTAATTATGTCACAGACAATTAACACAAGTGTTAACATAATTACATTGATTCCTACTTTAATTATGTCAGACAATTAACATATGTGTTAACAGCTTTATATTCCTACTTTAATTATGTCAGACAATTAACACATGTGTTAACAGTGAAACATTCCTACTTTATTTGATACAGACAAAAATATACCATAAAAGGTACTTCAACAGACAAGTGTATAAAAATGTAATGAGATAAATTAACAATTTATATAATTTAATATTTTACATGAAACGTAACATTGTTTCTACAGGGAACTGTAATGTTATCATCAACAAGTTTAGATTCAGTTATTTTTCTTGGTGACTTCATCATAAGATGGAGGACAAGATGGTGGAGTTACCATGTGTACATTGTGTGGAGCATTAGGATTGTAGTATGCACTGGCAGCAGCTTCTCTGGCCTTCTCATCTGTAAAATTATAGTTTTGTAATAGGTTAATTATAGTAACTAATTATGTATAATATCACAACCGCTCCTTAGATGCCATCATGGATGTGATCGTATCGTAATTGCATTTACATCTTACCTATGTAATCAGAGTTGTGAGTTTGATTCCCACTTGTGGCAAAGTGTTCTCTAGACTACTTTGTGACTTTGTCAGTGGCTTGTAACAGGACGGAGGTTATCTCCGGGTAGTTTGCTTTATTCACCTAAAATACTGACCATCACGATTATAATTGAAATATTATTGCAAGTGGTGTTGAAATCCAATAACCCCCAGAATCATGTAACCGGCTATCAATCAAATCGTGACAGGAAACATAAGATCTGTAATATCATATTGACTGAAAGATAAATTACACCAGTAAATTATGGTACAATAGTATAAAAGTAATATTCAATAGTGATATTGTAATAGTTGCAATAAAAATGTTTACTTTGCTCCATGAAAGTAAACAAGGGTTAGAGTTGGGATAATGGAATTAATGCAAATTTCAACAATATTTCAGTTATATCGTGGTGGTCAGTTTTATTGATGGAGGAAACCGGAGTACCTGGAGAAAACCACAGACCTACCGCAAGTCAGAGACAGATTTTATCACATAATGTTGTATAAAGTACACCTTGCCAAGAGCAGGATTCAAACTCACAATATTAGTGGTGAATGGCACCGATTGCATAGGTAGTGGTAAATCCATCTACCATACGATCATGACCACAACGGCCCCAAAGTTAAACAAGAAATCATTTAAATTTAACATTGATATACTAAACATTCCCTTGACCTGACCTCTCGTGAAAATGACCAATTCTATAAATAGAGCTGTAATAGTGTAATAAGTATGCTGATTCTTAAAAATGACAATGTAAATATCTGAATGATTTCCATTTCTCTATAATTATGAAAAGTCAATTTAGACACATTGTCGGAAACCCACGGCTGCTTATGATTCATTCCTCACTCCATCACCGTGGGTCAATTCGTACAAATTTCCTCGTTTTCATGAATATTCATCAGACAGAATTATCCAATCAGATTAGCGCTTACGGAAATGGAACTCTTCAAAATTGGAGGTTATTATGGATAAACATCCTTTCCATCAAGTAAATTGTCAACTGTTTCTTTCTGAAACTCTTTCAATTCCTTTACACCAAATGTATTCACTCAACAAGGAGGCTATTTTTTTCAGTATTTACATTAAACCGAACAAGTGATAATAGGTGCATTCTGATTGGTTTAAATAACTGAAGATGATGGTCAAGAAACCAATGAAATAGGCTCATGAATTATGCATGAAAACGAGGATATTTGTACGAATCGACCCACGGCGAAGCGTAATCAGCCGTGGGTTTCCGACGATGATTTACACAGTGATGGTCAACAATTCCACCTATATTAACAAACTCTAGGCTCCCAATCACCCACCTGATTTCCAATTTGACCTCCTAAGTTTATAGAAAAGGGGGATGTCACACATAATTTTGAAAGGGGGCCAACAAAGATCATTTCAGCTCAAATTTACACAATAAAAGAATTTTGAATGGAGGGCAGGGCTGTCGGACACAATTTTAAAAGGGAACCATCCAAGCCAAATTTGGTTTAATTATGTTCCGCAGTTTCAGCGGAGAAGATTTAAATGTGATCTTTTATCAAAATATGCCAAGGTTATAAATCGACTGAAAGACACATTTCACAGACTACTCATTGTCATGTAGCTGCAGTTAAAATTTGAGCTCATTTTGATTTATAATAAAGAGGCAATGGACAATTAAGTGAGTGAGTGATATGTCGTTTAATGCCAACTCAGCAATTTTTCAGCCAACTCAGCAATTTTTCAGCTATATCATGGAAAGAACTAGTTAATTTTTAATGAGATGATAATGAGAACCGCTTTATACATACCTGATTATACGAGGACAACAAAAAAGCGGAAATCTGCAAAATCGGAAGTATTGAATATACTATAAAAAAGGAATCGTAACGGTAAAACGGTAAAATCCGGGGGGGGAAGGCGGAATTCCGCTTTAAAGCGGACGAAAATCGTGTCTGTTTATACTAGACCAACATGCTTAGTTGGTTATTTACAGTGCTAGCTGACTGAAACAACAATCCATGAATAGACATGTCGCCCCACTCAGACATATTAGCCTGCACTCTTTGGTCTTTCTTCTTAATGTTGCATGCTTAGTGGAGAAGCAACAGATACCAATTTAATAGTCTTTGATTTGACCCGATCAGGGCTCGAACCCACGATCTACTGCACTCGAGGTAAGCACGCTAACCAATACACAACTAATGCGGTTCAATGGACAATAAAGAAATTTCTACTTTTAGTAACGGCAACCATCTTGAATGGAGGGTGGGGCTGTCAGACACAATTTGAAAGTGACCCACCCAAGGACCATCCCTGTCAAGTGTGGTTCAGTGGTTTCAGAGGAGTAGATTTAAATGTGAAAGTTTATGGCTAACGACGAGTGATGGCAAAAGCTCACATGGCCACTAAAAAGAACAATCGCCTCTCACCTCAACTCACTGAACATAAAAATGGCAGCGACATATGATGATGGAATTACAGGTCCTGATTTGGTACAGGCACAAGTTATACATGTATCTAAAAATACTTGGACACAAATATGTACCAAGAAACTAAACATTCTCACCGACATCTAAATATTATCCATCTGTATATTTACTTCCTAAAGTCAGGAAATGTTATGGTTTTATACAAGTAGTCAGGAGGAGGATTATTTCTTACCTGAACTATATCCATTGGCTTGTGGTTGTGGGTATGGTGCACTGGGGTCTACACCAGGATAAGGTGGTGGGGCTTCAGTCATATATACATACTCTGCTGCAATATAGTACACACATCATTAAAATAACCATACTCTCCATCTCCTTTTAACAGATTTCAAAGGGGAAAGAATTTAAAATACTACACCCATGATATAGTTTTGTTCATAAGTATCGGTAAATTAAACAATTTTTCTTTGATCTCTGTGAATGATACTGTCAGTATCAAGAGTCACTGAAAATTATTGGTATATGACAGTATCGATAAAAACAACAAAGCCAGTTTTAAGGTCTTTTTCATATCATAACTCTTCCTGTCAGACTTGCTGAGATACAAGCATTAATGTCTGTCTCAACATTCATACATTGTAACTGCTGTTATTCTATATATGTATCACATAAATTAGAACAAATATAATAAGGATGGCGACAGGAAAGAGGACACTCTTTTAAATAATTGGAATGATGCTTGTTTCTGTTCTATTCGTAAAAATATGACAGTTGTTTTTGACATTGTTACATTGCAGGATAACACAATATGTGTAAATTGCTGACAGAGAAGAATTATTGGAACTTACTGTAAAACTGGAAAGAAAATCTCACCAGAGGCTCACTTGTCTACCTGTTACCAAAGCTCTTACAAATAAATTTTAATTTCCTGACTATACATACTGTATATTGTATTTATAGTTTTGGTATAAATATAATTGGTGATGTAAACAAAATTTATACACACATGAACGATATGTTAGACTTACGTGGTGGAGCTGTTGGGAATGTCTGATATGGTACCCACTCATAATTCCCCTGTGGGGGTGAGTAGGCTGGAGGTGGAGCCTGGTATACATTCCCTTGGGGTGGCATGTATGGTGGTGGCTGTTGTACACGATTTCTGGATGCTGAAAAAATATATCAATTTTTCTTTACTCACATAAAAATAAGGAATAATTGATGCATGTACTATTGAATTCACATATAAACACATCTTTGCTAGCCAAGGGTTACGATCCACTCTACTCATCTTCACCCTTGGCATCGTTAGACGGATTTTCGAGGTCACAGGGTGAAGGTTTATATGTAATGCAGATAGTGGTAGCAGCAACCAATCAGAACGTGCTTTACAAAAAGCACATGTTCTGTAGGAAAAATGTCAACAAAATAAAAATGGATGAGACTAGCCGTTATAGATTTGCTCTGATTGTCTGTCAATGAGTTTATATTAAATTTTTCTCAAATCTTCATTTTCAGGGCATTCAAATGAAAGGAAATGAAATCCTCGCGTCGACTGGCTGAAAATGACATCATTACAAGGGGCGTAAATGTCAAAATCCAGCAAGTGGCAGTGCGCTGGAATCATGAAAATCTGTCTAACAATGCCAAGGGTGAAGATGAGTAGAGCAGATCGTAACCCTTGGCTAGCGAAGATGATACAGTGGAACCTGTGCAATACGACAAAAATTTATGATCCCAAAGTAGTTCTGTTAACATAAATAAAACTTGAGTATTCCGACATCCTGTACAATCCGACACATTTCTCTGGTCCCTTGGTGTGTCGGATTAGACAGGTTCCACTGTATAAACATAGCTTGTTAAATCTTTTCTTCATAAAACTTCTACCGACTCACCAAGATGTGCAGCTCTCAACAACATCTAAGCTAATTTTAAAATCAAGCATTAGATATTTGAGAAGAAAACTAGACAATATATGAACCACAATTAAAATCTTTAATTCATAGTTTCATAGCAGGTATCTTATATGACACAAGACAGAAATGGCATCATTGAATTGATAAATTTACGTCAACAAATGCTACTGACATGAGTTTTCTAACAGCTGCTATATTAAAATATGTATTTGTCGAGACAAACTGGTGTGGGCAACAAGAAATTTGATCATAATTATCTCCACTTACTTGTATTATTTCTAAACTTGTCATCTCTACAAATTCATATAAATTATCACATATGACCGGTACATACCTAACTGACCGGCCCTTAACATAGCCTGTCCAAATTCTATAGCACCTCCATGGTTAAACCATAATTTAAATTTAATCACACCTTCCCAGTTACCTATAATAACAAAATGATGAACATAAAGTATTAAATATACACATCAATACATAAGTACAACATCAATTTGGTTTCCAGTGTCAGTTAAATCTGAATATTTTTTTCACTTAAATAATAAATGTAAGAATATATCAATCTGAATATTTTTTTCACTTAAATAATAAATGTAAGAATATATCAATGAATTACAAACAATTTCTAAATATAGTTTTTCATAAAACACCATGGTTACGTAACAAACTTACAATGGTCTTTTTATACAGATTGATATTGTTTGATATCTTTTATAACATTTTTCTACATGTCATACAGTCAAGCTTATATCACGCTTTTGACTTTCTTATCTTTACAATTATCAGTCTATACTAGAAAAAAGAAGAAAAGTGCATGCTATACATACTACAATCCAATCTCTTTATATAATCATGATTACATACTACAATACAATCTCTTTATATAATCATGATTACATACTACAATACAATCTCTTTATATAATCATGATTACATACTACAATACAATTTCTTTATATAATCATGATTACATACTACAATACAATCTTTTTATATAATCATGATTACATACTACAATACAATCTCTTTATATAATCATGATTATTCAAAGTTTGTATCAGTCCTGAAACATATACATGTAGTACATTTGCTAAAACAAGTTATATCTTGACTTTGCTATGTCTGAAGGTAATTTATAAAAGATTTACTCATGGTTTAATATTTTATTTAAATTAACAAATATTAACTTCATTTTGACCTATAAAACTTAGATTTCAAGTAGATCAAAGTGTGGGTCTACATTTGTATATCCTAGACTATCATCATCTCATTATATTTTATTTTATATTTCTTGGTATAGACATGGATATATACAATGACATACCTCCTTGTTCTGCATGTACTTTTCCCTTAATAAAGTTGGCCCCAAATATTGGTTGTTCAAGTTCTACTTCTCTCATACAGAAGAATGGTATACTGAATGACTTCAACATGTCTGAGGAACTGTTGTTGTTAAATATCACCTAAATAAAACACAACTTAATAATGAATTACCTGTATTAAATGCTTTCTTTGTGACACTTTCAGGAATTGACAAGGTTAACACGTGGAGCAAACAGAGTCCCTTTAAAAAAATAACTCAAGTTGATAACTACCTTGTACAAGTTCTCATTTAAGGCATAAGTCCAGCACACTTTGAAGTGAGTTGGGAAAAAACCTCCTTGGTGACTAGATGGGCATGAACCATTTTAGAGAACAAATGGGCATGAACCTGATAGGTGAACAGATTGGCATGAACCTCAATTGTGAACAGATGGGCATGAACCTCAGTGGTGAACAGATGGGCATGAACCTCATTAGTGAGCAGATGGACATGAACCTTATTGGTGATCAGATGGGTATGCATCTCATTGAACAGATGGGCATGAACCTCATTGGTAAACAGATGGACATGAACCTCATTGGTAAGCAGATGGTCATGAATCTCATTGGTAAACAGATGGGCATGAACCTCATTGGTAAACAGATGGGCATGAACCTCATTGGTAAGCAGATGGTCATGCACCTCATTTGTGAACAGATGTTGAAATTACAGTAAAATTAGGTCCTTGTCAGATGCAATGTACAATCCATCAAAATATGCAGTGTTACTAAGAGACAAAAACTTTACATTGTTGATGTTGTCACTGCTACAGTGTACCTTTTAAGCTAGTAGTCAGTTCACTATGAGCATTCACTGACCCTACTATTCTTCTGTGTCCATGTTTATGTTGTCATTCACTGACCCTACTATTCTTCTGTGTCCATGTTTATGTTGTCATTCATTTTTGAGATAGTGTGTGGTCTTTTTGAGTGGAAGACAATCCGAACATATTTTTTCTTATTGTTTGTCTATATCCAACTCTGTATTGTCATTGGAGATCAAATTTCAGAGAGAGGTTGGTTGCGATCACATTAACCCTGCCACTCTTGTGTGCCTGTCTCAACCTAGGACCTGGATTTTCAATGTCATATGTCAAGGTCTTTTTTGTGTCCAATTGTTTGAAGTGAGAGGTGGTTGTTCGTTTTGTTGATAGTGGTGACATTGTTGACCATCACTGTTGCCTCTGTTTCTAAGTTTGTCGATTTGATTTTGGAATTGTTCTGACCATGTGATATTTTTGTCTTTCATTTTACTAATTCACATGGAAGGAAAAGTCATCATATCATCATATCTTTTGTAAATACAGTTTTGCTTTGTCAATAATTTCACTCACTCTATGTGTAGTTAAAAATAATCTTCCTTTCTTGTTGCCTTTAAAATGTGGCAGTTTAACCCCATCAAATCCCATCTCCACTCCATCACAGTATAACAAAATTCTGCAAATAAAAGTAAATAGAAGTGAAATAAATAAAACAACAAATACTAATAATCACAAAGAATAGAAAAATAGTAAAATCAAAGGGTCAGAATCAGTTGTTTTACACAGATTCTCATGTAGGTTTGTAACATTCTCTTATTTCACAATCATAATTATAAGCATCTAGGTAATATTTAATCCATGGATTTTGCTGATTTTTGTTGTTGCAACTCTGACAACATTGGTAACGCATTGATGATCATGCTATGATACTGCGGTACCAACTCATCACAAGTCGGTCAACTGACAAAGAAATCCTTGTAATCATCTATAGGGTTCATTTCATTAGTTTGGCACAACATGTTTAATAGTTCTTATTTCCCAAATGTATCAACTAACTTTTTAAAGGGTGACACAGAGAATAGATCACGATTTGGCTAGAATTCCGTGTGCCAGTCATTTATATGATTTTTATTAAATTTGTTCTCAACTCAACATAATCATCTACAAATCACTTTTTACATTTATCCTCCATTTAATATTTTATTTATAAGTTTATTCTAATTGATGTGATTATCCTGTTCACCTTGGGCATCATTGATTGGCAAATAAAATTGTTTGCTTGTGACATGGGAAAACATAGATAAAATTATTCTGCTTTATATTAGGCATATATAAGTGAATCTTAGCAGGTTTTTTTTTGTTTGCTTATACATGTAACTGTATAGTTGTTGGGAGTTTTTCAATTATCAAGAGGGGGGTGGGGTGTCCTTTTTATGCTTGATGGTTTGTAGTGAAAGGTGATTGTTCGCTTTGTCAATTTTGGTGGAAATGATGACGACAATCATTGTTTAATTTTTCTTTTCATACTTCAACTAGTTTTCATTATCTTTGATTGAATTCTGATGTTTATCATGGAAAAAAAACACGGCCAGAAAAATGGTTCCATTTGGAATACTATTCTACATCATCAACTTCATGTCTTCAACCCGAAGAATGATTGGAGAAGAACACAATAAATGTTAGAGAAAACCGAAGGGGCGGTCAAGAATGGACAATCCAGAGAAACTAGTAACATTAGGCACACAATATGAAGACGAGCAAAACAAAAAACACAACACAATATGTGTTGGACACCAGTATATGCAAACACATAAAAATAAGACATGAGCACTCCTACAAACAACTGGATGTAAAGATGCACCGAACATAGTTGTTATGAGGAAATCACATTAAACGGATATCAAAACAAGGAACTACGAACGTTAAATACACATACATGTAGTAGGACAACACACAAAAAAACTACAATGATGAGCAAAACGGACACCACCAGAAATTGTGGGTGAACTCATGTGCTCGCGTGGGGTAAGCAGTTCCTACTTCTTACATGTAGAAATATCTTACAGGCTTACTGAAGTTACTCAATACAGATAATTTTACAGTCAAGATCAAAGTCTTGGCAGTGATAGAGGAACGAAAAATCTACGTAAAAGTATTTCACCTTTCACCAGCGTATATCAAAACCCCGCCATGAGCGTGAGCTGTATTTAATGACATGTTTTTATGTTGTTTTCTTACAGCTTTCGTATTGTCATTTGACGCAATATTTTAAGTTTTCAGTAGCTTTCATATCATTGAACGAAAAACACAGAGACAACCGAAAATAAAATTGTCATTGTCTTTAAAATGTTTTATTTAAAGGGAATAAAGGGTCACTTTTCAAGCATACTATATACAGCGATAGGTTATTTAACATTTCGGGAAAATGTAAACAAGATCTATAACTATATATGTAGGAGCATAAACTAATCAATACACACAAAGCCTTGAATTGTTACAAATCTGTGATATATTTCTATGTATGATTTCTTCACTTTTTACACTATTAGCTATGGTTACGTTCGTAAATTACAGAAAAAATCCACAGTCCCTCATTTTGGAATTCTAGACACTTCGGCATCGGGACAATTCGGCACATATCATATGTGAGACATTTCGGTACCAAGACAAATCGGCACCCGGACAATTCGGCACCTCAAAAAGACAAATCGGCACTTGTGTTTTTTCTTTGATCTTGCGTACAAAACTCATGAATATTTCAAAGTTATCAAAAAAAAAATGAAGAAATTCTCTGTTTTAGCAATACAAATTGCATGAAAATCCACAGGCGCTTGTGTAGTCAAAAATTTGCTCGCTATGTACCGAAAATAATTTGGGTACATAGCAAACATATTTTTGACTCTACACGAGCATGTGTGAAAATCTGACAAAAAATATTTCTTGCCTATTTTGTATATTAAAGTGAAGTAGGTTCTGAAAACAATAAAAATCCATTGCTAATTAAGAGAGTTAATAATGGCTTCTTTTAAAGAATATTTAAATCAATTATGTTTTGATTGCATTTAAACGATCATTGATGTTTTTGTTTTTTTTTGTTTTAACTTTCTTTGATTTTATTTAAAAAAAAAAGCTAATCACGTTTGTTTGAAAGAAAATGCGGTGCCGATTTGTCCTGGTACCGATTTGTCTTGATACCGAACTGTCTTTTTCAATGGGTGCCGAACTGTCTTGTTACCGTCATTTTGTAATGTCAATGAGCATTCATTGACAGAAAAAATATTTTGTATGCATGTCAATGAGCATTCATTGACAGAAAAAAATATTTTGTATGCATGCATATTCAAATGCTGACAACATCTAGCAATATCTCTTTAATATAAGAAGATGACATCTACAAATAATATGGATTAGGCACAGCCTACAGGCGAGCATTGCATCTACGCATAGACATGATACATGTAGTTTTGGGTTCTTTTCTTCATTATTCTTGATTATTTTTTTGTTCTTCAATTCGACTTACCCAGTTAATTCTATTGCAAAGGAGATTTTTTGGGCCGAGATATATCGGAGACGACTTTTTTTTAGGGGCGAAACAAGAAGGTCTAACAATTGTCCATTTTTTAAATAAATTAATCGTTTCATGTAAAGAAGCTGTACGGACACTTGTGTACGGTGTCCTTTCTAATTTTTTTTTGTTATTTTTAAACTGGATAGTTTTTTTTTATTCAAATTAAAAGGCTATTTCCAGTACTTCACTCCGATTGTCCATTCTATGCCAAAACTTAGAACCCATTTCCGGTTGGTATTGATCATATATTGATTCATCTCCTTACACACATGTTGCTGTTTAGCTCACATATTCATTTTAATTATGTTTTTTCCAAAACTATTTATCATTTTATTTATAAATTGAGTGAGTTCTAGAATTTACAAAATTCTTTTCGCTGCAAAATTTTATGAAAATGACCTAGTTGCCAATAAATGAGTGTGAATTTAATTACATTTGTACATATAAATAACAAAAACATTTTTGCTATCAATATTTAATTTTGCCATGAAAGTATCGTGGATTTCCATCATTACCGACATTAGTGGCGACCAGGTGTAATCTTAATGTGCAGTAGTTTTATAGCATAAAATCTTACGTTCATGTTTACTATTGATGTTTTTATTTTGATTTTTTCGTCTTTTTTATTGATTGCTAAACCTGAGGTTTTATTTGTTGTCACCAAAAACATGTACATGTAGCAAACTTTAAATTCCACAGTTGGTTATCTAGACACTCCTAATGCAACATATTTATGTCACCCACAATTGTTATTATATATGTCTTTGACCTATTTACAACGACATCAGTGGTGCAATGGTTAGCGTGCTCGCCTTGAGTGCAATAGATTGTGGGGTCGAGCCCTGGTCGGGTCCAACCAAAGACTATAGAATTGGAATTTGTTGCTTCTCCGCTAAGCACACAGCATTAAGGAGAAAGAGCAAAGACTGGCTCGGAATCAGAATAATGTGTCAGAGTGGATCAACATGTCTACCTGCAGACTGTTGTTTCAGTGAGCTAGCAATATAAAAATCCAACGTGTTGGTCTAGTACAAAGCGGTCCTCATTATCATCTCATTGAAAATTAACTTGTTCTCGCCACGATATAGCTGAAAATTTGGTGAATTGGCATTAAACAACAATCACTCACTCACTTTGTCCTATTAGGCTATTTACCAATTCTGTAAAATTGTTTGTTTTGATAAACATGTCATAACTAACTGGAGACAAGTTCTTTTATGGCACTATTTATTTTTTTTGTACTTTCAGACAATGAGTTGATGTCACAGCTTTAATACTGTAAAAAATGACAATAAATAGGTCACCTGTAACCGTACGGCCACAACACACACAGTATGGGGAATATAGTGAACAACAACAACATGAACAGGCTGACAAGACGGAAGCTCAGGAGGGACGCAAGCTGTTTTGTCAGATGATAATTGGTTTCACATGTGCTGCTTTGTTTGGTTTGGTTATGCTAGTGATTGGAAGTGTCTTCATTGGCGATGCAGTGAGATCTCAATATGCTATAACAATCATGTTATGTGTGATGGGCATGGGTAATATTACTTTGCATATTCTTGTTAACTGAGAAAAGTCTGGGCATGGGTAATATTACTTTGTATATTCTTGTTAACTGAGAAAAGTCTGGGCATGGGTAATATTACTTTGTATATTCTTGTTAACTGAGAAAAGTCTGGGCATGGGTAATATTACTTTGTATATTCTTGTTAACTGAGAAAAGTCTGGGCATGGATAATATTACTTTGTATATTCTTGTCAACTGAGAAAAGTCTGGGCATGGGTAATATTACTTTGTATATTCTTGT
>MJUT01049376.1:707595-720753 GCA_002080005.1 Gigantidas platifrons | reverse complement strand
AAGTCTTCATATGACGTCATGTTGGTTATGTTCAGTTTGTGAGTGAGCTGCCGGAGTTTATACATAGATAATTTGCTAAAAAACAGTGTTTGATCCTATAGTAAATGTTTATTTACGATTTAAAATTGCAGGATAAATACAATACATGTGCACTGTCGAAGCATATACATGTAGGTAAATATGTGTATTCGACGCAAAACGTGGGAAAAGGCTCGGCAATTTTCCCCTGTTTCTAAGCCTCATACACATATTACCTATATGCTTCGACAGTGCACACGTGTTGTATATGTATATTCTTGTTAACTGAGAAAAGTCTGGGCATGGGTAATATTACTTTGTATATTCTTGTTAACTGAGAAAAGTCTGGGAATGGGTAATATTACTTTGTATATTCTTGTTAACTGAGAAAAGTCTGGGCATGGGTAATATTACTTTGTATATTCTTGTCAACTGGGAAAAGTCTGGGCATGGGTAATATTACTTTGTATATTCTTGTCAACTGAGAAAAGTCTGGGCATGGGTAATATTATGCAATTATCAACCTAGTCAGAGTGTGACGGATTATCTCCCAGAGAAAGATTATGTCACACGAGGGTGGCATAAACTTTCGAGGGGAGACAATCCGTCATATCACACTCTTACAAGGTTGATCATTGTTTTATTACATCGAATATCCTAGAGTGCCATGATTATTTGGTCTAGTTCAAATCTGACAACAGATACAGTGATGGCCTGCCATGTTGTTGTGTACCAAGGGAAGTAACCGGATTTAGAAACACGCAAGGCTCACAAGGGGGTTTTCTGCTTGCAGTTGATATAACCATGCGACCTAACGTCCAATGGCTGATCGAACGGAATGTCAAATGTCATATGACGTTCTTTAGACTAATCAAATTCAAGATTTGAGTATGTAATAATACACTGTATATTTTTGTCAACGGAGAAAAGTCAGTTATTTTTTATGTAAATGATTATATAACATAAAAAATAGGAATATATTATAGACTAGAATCATGCATGCCCCAACAATAGCATTGTCTGAAATGATTTCTTTTTCATGTAATGTTAAGCTACTTTGGGTATACACCTAATGTCTATGTCTGGTATATTACTCAAATGTGTTTTATATAGTTTTTTTTCAATGAGTAAAGAAACATTTTATAAGTTTCCTAGATGAAAATCAATTCTACCAAGTACAATAAACTAACTAGTGACACAATCACTAAACACATACATGTAGTAACATATCAACATTGAACAACTTACACATATGTTTTGTAACCAGCCTAGACTTTATATTTTCTTACACATGTGTTTTGTAATTACCCACCTGAACTTTATATTTTCTTACACATTTGTTTTGTAACCAGCCTGAACTTTATATTTTCTGACACATGTGTTTTGTAACCAGCCTGAACTTTATATTTTCTGACACATGTGTTTTGTAACCAACCTGAACTTTATATTTTCTTACACATGTGCTTTATAACCAGCTTGAACTTTATATTTTCTTACAGATGTGTTTTTTAAGCAGCATGAACTTTTTTTCTCCTTACACATTTGTTTTATAACCAGATGGAACTTTAAATCTTCTTACACATGTGTTTTTTTTTCCTACCTGAACTTTATATTTTCTTACACATGTGTTTTGTAACCAGCATGAACCTTGTCACACATGTGTTTTGTTACCAGCCTGAAATTTACATCTTCTAACTCATGTGTTTTGTAACCAGCCTGAACCTTGTTACACATGTGTTTTGTTACCAGCCTGAACTTTATATTTTCAGTTTGTGGACTAATTATCCTGGTGACAGCTATCATATTAGGGAAACTTTTTATCTCAAGAAAATGGAGGATAGACCGTGGCAGACCAAGACGTCCACCACAGCAATGCATGCAGACTTGCTCAGGTATACATTTGTAATTAATTTCAAAGTATTTTTTTTATTAACACCAGAATCTCAGTCAACCATAGACATTATGCAAAGAAAAAAAAATAGTGCAGTGTCAGCAGTTTCATTTTCAATGAAATTCCATTGTACATTTATTAAGGAAAGTCTCAAGTTAATGAATCTAATTCAAACTTATTGGTGAGATTGATCTGATTGCCATTGCAACCATTGTTTAATTTTGCTATTTGCATAACTCTTATTATAGTAATTAGCTTTCAGTGAATTTATCAGCAAATAAACAATTATAAGTCAACAAATTAATACAAAGCAGGACAAAACACAAATTAAAAGTCAATCTTGTCTTAGCGACCCCTTCCATACAACTGCTTCCTTTGTATGTGACTTATTTATTCCTCACCAGCGTTTTTCCATGTATTTGATCTTTATATAGTGACTCCCTGTCTAATGTGTGACTAACAACTGTGTTCTAAGTCTGAAAATCCTTGGACAAATGACTGTTTGAAGAATTGCCATCAGACCGAAATATGAATAAATAAACATAAAGTCTTGTATGTGAAAAATAGAAAACTAATGATCTTTTTGTTTTATATATAATATATCAGGTAATTAAAACATATATTTACATGACAGGAGTTAACTGTATTATATTGGATAGCGTGCTCGCCTCAAGTGCGGTAGATCGTGGGATCGAGCCCTGATTGTGTCACACCAAATACTATAAAATTGATATTTGTTACTTCTCCGCTAAGCATGCAGCATTTAGGAGAAAGGACAAAGACTGGTTGGCTCAGAATCAGGATAATGTGTCCTAGTGGAGCAACATGTATATCCACGGATTGTTGTTTTAGTGAAGTAGCACTATAAAAATCCAGCTAAGCATGTTGGTCTAGTACAAAGCAGACCTCATCATCATTTCATTGAAAATTAACTTGTTCTTGCCGTGATATAGCTGAAAAATTGCTGAGTTGGCGTTATACAACAGTCACCCAATCACTCTTACATGACAGAAGTCACTAGTGGAGCAGGAACTACTGATCCTTCTGGAGTACATGCGTTCATCCTTGGTTCAGTTTCATTATTTCTGTTGTTTAGTTTTTGTGTTCAGTATTGGTGAATTTTGTGTTCGTCTGTGTTTTTAGCTCACCTGACCCAAAGGGTCATGTGAGCTTTTGTCATCACTTTGCGTCCGTCGTCGTCGTCGTCNNNGCGTCTGTAAACTTTTCATACTTTCTTCTTCTTCTTTGAAACCACTGAACTGATTTGGACCAAATTTGGCAGATATGTTCATTGGGAGGTCCTCTACTAAATTTGTTATTTTGGTGCAGATCGGAAATCCAACATGGCCGCCAGGGCCAATAATATGTTCTGATTGGTTGAAACTTTGAAAATCTTCTTGTCAGAAACTACTTAGCCGATGGAATTGTAACATTACAGAAATGATGACTTGATGGTCCCCTACTAAATTTGTTATTTTTGTGCGGATTGCATATCCAAGATGGCCGCCATGACTCGACTTAGTTTAACATTGGACCCTATGGGAATTTCACATTTTCATCTTTTTTTCTGAAACCACGCAACAGATTTGAACCAATCTTGGCAGAAATGTTCATTAGATGGTCATATACAAGATTTTTGTTTTTGGCGCTGATCGGAAATCCAACATGGCTGCCAGGGCCCATAATGTGTTCTGATTGGTCGAAATTTTAAAAATCTTCTTGTTAGAAACCACTAAGCCAATTGAATTGTGACTTTACAGGAATGATCATTGGGTGATCCTGTACTAAACTTGTGAATCGTTTGCTGATCGGAAATTCAAGATGGCCACCATGACTCGACTTAGTTTTAACATAGGACCTATGGAAAAAATGTTTAAAAGTCTTCTCTTCTGAAAACAGCAAGTCAATTTAAAGCAAACATGGCATGAATGGTCCTTAGGTGGTCAACTTTCAAAATTATGTCCTGTGAGTGTGAGCCCGACCTCCATCCAAGATTGCCGCAGTCAGCAGACATAGTTTTAACATAGGACCCTATGGGAAAATTGTTTAAAAGTCTTCCCTCTGAAACCAGTCAGCCAATTTAAAGCAAATATGGCATGGATGGTCCTTGGGTAGTATACTTTTAAAATTGTGTCCGATGACTACTACCTCCATCCAAGATGGCTGCCATGAGCAGATATAGTTTTAACATAGAACCCTATGGGATTTGAATAGTAACTTAGATGTATTCGGCATGCAGACATTCTTAAGAGGACTTAGTTATGTCAGGTGAGCGATACAGGCTCATGTGAGCCTCTAGTTTTGTCTTCTTATCATGGTTTTATAGTTTTCTATGATTTAAGGCTTTTAATCACGTCTTTGTATCTTCTGATTTTACTCTCTACAAACAAGCAAAAGAATTGTTTATAATATAACTACTGTTACACAGTGTCATTAAAATTAGTCCAATCATCATACAGTATCTATATGTGCTTGTTGTTTTTTTTACATGATTTGTTTAAATGAATGCTGTAAAAAATATTACTATGTTTTTAATATCTTACAGTGATCCACACTCCCTCAAATGACCAGTTATCTACATGTACCAGGCTAGAACCTCCTCCGACATACGAGACAATTATGATGGCAGAAATTGGAAATGAAGATGGACCAATCATTATGACATCCCCTCCTAATTATTGTGACATTTCAGGCCCCCTTCCTAAGTACAGTGACCAAATGTAGAAAAAAAATTGAATCATGTTTTACTGCACATGTGTTTTGTGTGATAAAATCTTTTTATTTGTGATAAACTGGGCTTTTAATGCCCACTTTTGATCTGGTATATTACCAGAAATAACTTGATGCATTTATTTTGTATAAATTGTAAATTGTATTGTTTTTGTTAACATATACAGTGAAATGTGTCTAAAATATTAGGAATAATTTTAAAACATTAGAGTTGTTATAATAGATTTACACAGGTTTTTAATATAATTAGTGCTCATTTTCTAAATGTGTGGTTTGTACACCTGTAAGAAGATATTTATTTACTGCACTTATGATTTTAAAATATTTTACCTGTACCATATAAGATTTTTAATTGAGCTAAAATCCTGTCTATTTTGTGAAACCTTTTAGCAAGCACTGAGATCATATAGAATTATAATTTTGTGTTTAATATGATATTAGGACATATATACATTAGTTGAATGTCGTCTGCTAGTCTATACAATAGATATAAAATATACATATTTATACCTTTATATTTCTATTGCAAACAATATTTTCTCCAAGGGTGGCAACAACTCATACAAGCCTATCACCAATACGGCGTGGGTTCGCGCCCGCCTTTGTAAATTACAAAAAAGGGTGCACTCGACTCGCAGCCGCAAGTGATAAAGTTTACCAGTTGCTTGCCCATGGTCAGTGGTTCTCTCCGGATTCTCTGGCTTAAACTGGTCGCCATGATATTGCTGAAAGTGGCATTAAATACCAAAAATCAATCAATCAATCAATATTTTCTCCATTATTATAAATATCCATAAAAAAGTGTCCTCTTTTTAAAACAAATGTCTTTTGTAAACACAGTGTTTTTATCTGTAAATCAACGATTCATTTCTGTAAGATACCTCAAGTTTCTGCTAAAGTGTTCTTTTGAAATTATTTACATATTGTTGCAAATAACAAAGGGAAGGTTTACCTCAATTTATTAAAAATGAAAAAAATACACATAAAACTTACCTTTGATGAATTATGTAAAAAACATGTACCGATACACCTTGTTACATGCAAGTCCTTTATAATTTTTTTCCACAATTTTGACATTTTAAAAAATGCCAAAAGTATACATTTTGTATGAAGTGTTAAATTCTCTTTGAGAATTTCTTTTAAATTTGTACACATTATTACCAATGATAAAAGGAAGGCTATTTTGGACAATTTTTACTTTCATCAATTTAGAGTTATTTCCCTTTATTTGTGAATTTGTGTTTGTAGCAAATAATGACACTTTCCTTAAAAATAGTTTGCAGGTACCAAAATGATAATCAGAATTTATAATAATAATAGTAAGAAGATTTAAAATGATGATGTCAATTCAGGATCTTCACACAGGAACTCCAGGCTAGTTTTTTTAATTTCATTTTACAGTAAAACCAATGCGTCTCGGTGAATAGTACATTTTTTCAGGTTCTGGTTGATAAATCCAGATAGCAACCTATTCCAAAGTCAATGATATTTCATTTCATGAAAATGTTTTTTTGTTATCTACTTACAAATTCATTGTCATACCAATAAAATATCGCAATTTTGGAGCGTTTGTTTATGATTCAGCCGAAAAACAAATGTTAAGCGCAATCTCATTGGTTATTGAACAAGGAAAGAACGAATTTGATAGGATAGCAAAATTCTGGTTTTTCCACCTTCTAGGTGATATCGCTTTCCGGACACTTGCCATGATCTATTTTTAGCCGGGAGGGTGATATCGCAATTACTCAAAACCTCTTAATCAGTTTTAAGCCAATCATATGTAAGCTAAATTACAGTCATGTAATAATAGATTTTGTGTCAATGTTTTATATCTCTTCAATAATATCATGTGACTAAAGATCTGATAGTTATTTTAGGACAGGTTTCACTGTATAAATAAATATTGTATTTATTGTAAAATGATTGTATTATTACTGATGTATTCAAGAATGCATATAAATTGTATTGTGAATATCACTAATTCACTAAAATGTGAATCATTTGCCGTTTGTTTTTAAATAATGTTTGTGATCTTTTTTTTATGAACTGTGAATCAAACATTTTATTTTATCGAGAGTTTTAATTATGGATTTTAAGCTAAAATGTAATATGTTATATATACCGATAATACCGATATATATATATAATTTTTATATAGCATTTTTTACTACTCTTTTTTTTTCTGGTCCAGTCTTAATTGTAATATTAGTTTTAAACATGTACTGGTAATGCTATCTTTACATTAACTATGCAGCTATTCTGGAAACTTGACAGGTTATTCTAGTATAAATTAATTTTGTTAAAATTAAGGGGGTTGGATTACTACAATATATTTTTTTTTACCAGACACAAACGTATATTTTAAGTTGAGGTGGTACACATCTCCAGTTTCTTTTTTTTTTTAAATGAGATTACCAATAGCCAAACCATTTTTATTAATAAATATACCATTAAATGAAATTCTGTGGCAGTCAACACATCTTCCAAGGAAGACTTTATATCAATATTGGTTGTTTATCGTCTTTTTCACTGATTTTTTTTATCTATATAATGACGACCTGACTTAATGGGTGGGAACACCAGGAAGAAATATACTGAACTAATGGGGCATGAACCTGTCATTGGTGTTAGGGTTTTTGGTCACCACTAAAGAAATTTGTTTAGTGTAGTATTTTTAGGATATTTTTTTGCTGGTTGCAGCGAAGTTGACACAAATTAAAACGTCATAAATATTCCAACTCCTTATTATTATTGTTGATGAGAAATGAAGTAATATTTCTTTATATTAATGTTTCTACAAATCTTTTGATTATCTGTGATATATCAGTAAAGGAGATTCACCATTATTAATGTAACATATACAACAAGTCTTCTCTCAGTAGAACAGTTACATAAGATGTTTAACTTGATATTGAAGTTTAACTAGCCAGTGTTTAAGCTTTGAAGATGCTGTCGTATGAATTTCTAAATATAGTACATGTACTTGATCTATGTTCTGAGTGGCAACGATTGATAGTATAGTTACCATTCTGTTACGGCATTTTCTTTTCTTCTTCAAAATACATGTATAACTATGATTCCTGTCAAAACTAATAGATCTTCACTCATGTTGTTTTATTTTCTAATGTTTACAAAGCAAGGAGTTATATTTTGTTGTTGAGTTGTGATATGTTACCATGGTTATTTATTATTTACTGTCTTAAACATTAAAATAAATACAGTCATGTTGATGTCTTTTTTCTAGTATGAAAAAATGTGAATGCAAAATAACATGAAAAACTACCCAACTTACACACTTGGATACAAATTAAAGTAAAGGAAGTGCTTTTTGTCCCCCGCCTCCCAAGCGGAGCGGGGGATATAGAAATGCCGGGCGTCCGTCCGTCTGGATATATTGTAAGCGCTCTCAGATTTGTATTTGTTGGCCAATTGATTTCAAACTTACACACAGGCATTATATTAAAAATTTCTAGCTTAAGTTCAAAACTGGGCAAAATTTGAAAATAAAATTATTGTAAAATCATGTTTTTTTTATAGAAAAAGTACATATTTTGAGAATTACACATTTCTCTGAAACTACAAAAGATAGGAACTTAATATTTGGTATGGGTGGAGATGCCAATGTGAAGTTGAGGATGCAACATTCCCCCCTCCCCCCAGCTCAGCCCCACCCCTCTGGGGAATCTGTATAGCAAAATGTGACCGAAATCCCCACCCTAAACCATATATATTTATGATCAGGGTGACTAGGCAAATCAAATGTCTTATAGCTAAGGCCCCAGAGGTCATACCCCACCACCTACCTGAAGTGAACTTTTTAATGGTTGAGATCCCCACCCCTAAGCCATATATATTTATGATCAGGGTGACTAGGCAAATTGAATGCCTTATAGCTAAAGAGCCAGGGGTCATACCCCACCCCCTACCTCAAGTGAACTTTTTAATGGTTGAGATCCCCACCCCTAAACCATATATATTTATGATCAGGGTGACTAGGCAAATTAAATGCCTTATATCACAAGCCCTGCAGGGTTATACCCCACCCCTACCTGAAGTGAACTTTTTAATGGTTGAGATCCCCACCCTAAACCATTTATATTTATGATCAGGGTGACTAGGCAAATTAAATGCCTTATATCTCAGGCCCTGCAGGGTCATAGCCCACCCCCTACCTGAAGTGAACTTTTTAATGGTTGAGATCCCCACCCCTAAACCATATATATTTATGATCAGGGTGACTAGGCAAATTAAATGCCTTATAGCTAAGGAGCCAGGGGTCATACCCCACCCCCTACCTGAAGTGAACTTTTTAATGGTTGAGATCCCCATCCCTAAGCCATATATATTTATGATCAGGGTGAATAGACAAATTAAATGCCCCAAGATTTTGACTTGCAACTCGGCTGTTGCATCTCGGATGCTTTCTCGATTTTATAAATATATCACATGGATAACATTACACTCACATTACACCTCTTTCTATTGCGGCGGGGGATACATGGCTACGTGTTGCAATCTTGTAATGTTGTTCTGGATACAAATTAAAGTAAAGGAACAGTGCTTTTATTGTTGTTCTGGATACAAATTAAAGTAAAGGAACAGTGCTTTTATTGTTGTTCTGGATACAAATTAAAGTAAAGGAACAGTGCTTTTATTGCTGTTGTACAGTTTAGTCACAGTAGTGTCCTCAATAATGAGCTCAACTCTAAAATGAGTTTGAAAAGACCCATAGACTACATTTGAGTGGTACTCTTTATTTCCATCTATATGGTTTTCTACAAGAATATGATCCTGGATAAAAACCTACACAAAATATATCGTTAGTAGAAAGTATGTTGTTTTAGACGTAATGCTGTGAAGATCAAAAGGTTATCTAACTTATGAACAGGTACTGCTACAATCTCCATTACTCTTCTCTGCAGATGGACGATGACATGCCCAGAATACAATATGAATGCAAAATTGTTGTGGTCATAATATAAAATTTAATCAAAAGCAGATACAGTACACAATAAACTCTCCAAGTACAAAATACAGTCATCACCTAATTTGGGGGCCTCTTGTTTGGAAATGGGCAGTGTTTACAATCCAAGGATCATTGTTTTAAAATTTCAGAAGGATTGGTTAACTAGGAACAAAAGTTGTCACACTGAAACCATGGAGACTACAGACTTATAACATAATACTACCAAAAGTTTGTTGTGGTCGTATTAATATTTCAAAGCATTTAGCCAAAGTTGGAGTACAAAAACCAGAAATTTTCCATTTTTAGCTCACCTTGCCAAAGGCAAGGTGAGCTTTTGTCATCACTTGGCGTCCGTCGTCAGTTAACTTTTCACATTTTAATCTTCTCCTCTGAAACCCCTTAGCCAAATGAACTGAAACTTGGTAGGAAGCATCTATGGAAGGTCTTCTATAAAGATTGCTCATTTTGTCCCGATCCATTAACAAACATGGCCGCCACAGGCAATTCTTGTTTCTGGTTGGACGATTTTTAAAAATCCTCCCTCTCTGAAATTGCATGGCCAAATGAACCGAAACTTGGTAGGAAGCATCTATGGAAGGTCCTCTATAAAGATTGCTAATTTTGTCCCGATCCATTAACAAACATGGCCACCACAGGCAATTCTTGTTTCTGAATGGCCGATTTTTAAAAATCTTCTCCTCTAAACCCGCTTGGCCAAATGAACCGAAACTTGGTAAGAAACATCTATGGAAGGTCCTCTATAAAGATTGCTCATTTTGTCCCAATCCATTAACAAACATGGCCACCACAGGCAATTCTTATTTCTGATTGGCCNATTTTTAAAAATCTTCTCCTCTAAAACCGCTTGGCCAAATGAACCGAAACTTGGTAGGAAGCATCTATGGAAGGTCCTCTATAAAGATTGCTCATTTTGTCCCGATCGGTTAACAAACATGGTCATTACAGGAAATTCTTGTTTCTGATTGCTTGATTTCTAAAAAATATTCTCCTCTGTTAAAAGAATAATAGGTTCTTACATACGTTCTTGGGAAAGACTGGGTGATCTACCATGAGTGATAGAAATTTTATGTCGAAACGAGCAAAAAGACAAACAAATTTCTATCATGAGTGGAAGATCACCCGGGCTTTCCCTACAACGCATGTAAGTACCTATTTCTTCCATAAACCAACAACTTTCAATATCGCGAACTCCTAGAGACCCCCGCCATTGATCAGTAACTAATTTGCATAAATTATCAGATCAATATTATTGGTCATTATGAAATACACATCACATAAAAGTGACTTTTGTGACACCGACTAATAAACTAAGTAGCTTTCTACTGATATTTGAGCTTTTCTCACTAATATTTTATTGAAAGTACAGTATTTTCCTTCATGAAATATGATGCGACACATATTTTGACATCATTGAAGAATGACGTCAAAGGTACGGAAAAGGACATCTAGAAATACGAAAAAATGAAAATAAAACACACAAATATATTTAATACGGTTGAAGTCTGTATTTGAAAAAAAAAAACTGGTTAAATCCATAATATATCTGTTATTCAGCTATCAGACAGGGTATATAATGTGACATTCCCGGCTTAGGATATATATTTAAACGATTTTTTTCTTGTTAGAGGCGTTCTGATTGGATGTCACGAGTAGAGATGAGTGCACGTGAACTCGTCTCAACTCGAAAACGGCCATTTACGGAAGAATGATAATTCTTGCCTAGACTGTTAAAAGAAAAATAACTCTTGCCATTATCTCCCTTAAAAATTAACTAATGCTGATATAGTGTAACATGTTTATTCTATACATTATAAGTAGGTATTCACATTTTGATATTCTTTTTAGCAAACCTTGCCAAAGGCAATATGAGCTTTTGCCGTCACTTGGTGTCTGTCATCCGTTTACTTTTCACATTCTAATCTTCTCCTCTGAAAACCCTTAGTCAAATGAATTGAAACTTGGTAGGAAGCATCTATGGAAGGTCCTCTCTAAAGAGTGCACATTTTGTTATGATCCATTACCAAACATGGCCGCCACAGGCAATTCTTGTTTCTGATTGGCTGATTTTTTAAAATCTTCTCCTCTGAAACCACTTGGCCAAATGAACCGAAACTTGGTAGGAAGCATCTATGGAATGTCCTCTATGAAGATAGCTCATTTCGTCCCGATCGGTTAACAAACATGGCTACCACCGAAACTTGGTAGGAATCATCTATAGAATGTCTTCTATGAAGATTGCTCATTTCGTCCCGATCGGTTAACAAACATCGCTACCACCGAAACTTGGTAGGAAGAATCTATGGAATGTCCTCTATGAAGATTGCTCATTTCGTCCCGATCGGTTAGCAAACATGGCTACCACATGCAATTCTTGTTTCTGATTGGTCGATTTCTAAAAAATCTTCTCCTTTGAAACTGCTTAGCCATATGAACCGAAACTTGGTAGGAAGCATCTACATGTATGGAAGGTGCTGTATTAAGTTTCCTCAAAGCAGAATGAAAGGTGAGCGACACAGGCTAGGCCCACTGAGCCTCTAGTTCAAGAAAGGGACATAACTCTGGAACCATTAAAGGTTAAAACTTGACCTTTTGTGTAATGTTGTCGACCACAAATACATTACACAATGTTTCTTCCTGTACACTCATATGTTAAACTTTGAGAAAAAACAATTATTTCTCCTAGGGTAATTTCCCTTTAACCTAGCATTTTGTAGTTGCTATCTTTGTAAAATAAGTTGTATGTGTAAATCAATATTGAGCCTTGGAAACTGTCACTGGTACCCAGCATATGAATTTTGTTACACTGGATCCAATTGTGAGTGGAAGCAAATCTGTGCAGGTTTTCTAGTTTGTTAATACATGTATATGTATTGATGTTAGAGATGTAGTTATCAAGAGGAGACAGTTGGGATTTTGTCACAGTTTTATGTCTGTCCCAAGTCAGTACCTGCAATTCAAACATCATATGTCATGGTTTTTTTGTGTTCAGTGAGTTAAGATGTTATTATGTTGATATTGAGGTAATTGTTGACCATCACTGTTTTGTTTAAACTTTCTTTATTTTGTTCATATTGAGGTAATTGTTGACCATCACTGTTTTGTTTAAACTTTCTTTATTTTGTTGATATTTTTAGGTAATTGTTGACCATCAGTTTTGTTTAAACTTTCTTTTATTTTGTTGATATTGAGGTAATTGTTGACCATCACTGTTTTGCTTAAACTTTCTTTATTTTGTTGATACTGAGGTAATTGTTGACCATCACTGTTTTGCTTAAACTTTCTTTATTATGTTGATATTGAGGTAATTGTTGACCATCACTGTTTTGTTTAAACTTTCTTTATTTTGTTGATATTGAGGTAATTGTTGACCATCACTGTTTTGTTTAAACTTTCTTTATTTTGTTGATATTTTTAGGTAATTGTTGACCATCACTGTTTTGTTTAAACTTTCTTTATTTTGTTGATATTTTTAGGTAATTGTTGACCATCACTGTTTTGTTTAAACTTTCTTTATTTTGTTGATATTTTTAGG
>MJUT01049376.1:637243-656169 GCA_002080005.1 Gigantidas platifrons | reverse complement strand
CCTGACTGAGAGCCTGTGAGAGGAGTTTACTTTTATAACTCAGACCATATGTACTCCTCCCTGACTGAGAGCCTGTGAGAGGAGTTTACTTTTATAGCTCAGACCATATGTACTCCTTCTTGACTGAGAGCCTGTGAGAGGAGTTTACTTTTATAGCTCAGATCATATGTACTCCTCCCTGACTGAGAGCCTGTGAGAGGAGTTTACTTTTATAACTCAGACCATATGTACTCCTCCCTGACTGAGAGCCTGTGAGAGGAGTTTACTTTTATAGCTCAGATCATATGTACTCTTCCCTGACTGAGAGGAGTTTACTTTTATAGCTCAGATCCTATGTACTCCTCCTTGACTGAGAGGAGTTTACCCTTTGAACACTTATGATGATATCATTAATAACCAGGTAAACCACCTGCCCACTTACCTATAAATAAGAAACATATGAGCTATTAACATCACTGATACCACTTGTAATAAGTCAACCAACAAATGGAAGCTAATGAAAAAATTGCAACTTGGTCCATATACTGGTTTAACCCTGCCACATTTTTTAGCCTGTCCAAAGTCAAGATTTTATTTTCGTTGCTATGTCATTATCTTTTTTTTAAATCTTCAATGATTTGAGATGAGAGGTGATTGTTCGCTTTGATGATATTGGTGGAATTGTTGACCATCAATGTTTAAACTTTCTTTTCATAACTAAATGTTATATTAAGTCATAGCCTCCTTTGATATCTATATGAAGTCCCAAGGTAATTATTAGGGGGAGGGGGTCATGAATATACTGCTATTTACTGGTGTAGTCCCTTCTAAAAGGTGTGAGTGCATATGTGCACCTACCAAGTAAGGATATGCTGGGTTACCCAGATTGACAAGTACATCAGCCATTCCAATAAAAAGATTATCACAACTCTTGACTAAGGTTGTTATTTTCCTTCTCGTGTTCTACTTGGCATAAGTTTGAAACATGCAGTTTACATATGTTCCTGTTGTTTTGATTGGTTTAATTTTTTTAGAAGGTGTTTAGTCGCTCTCAGCCATTTTCAACTTTATCTTGACAACCAGACATACTAGGGGAGGGTTATGGTGCTTAACACCACTTTCAACAATATTTCAGTTATATCGTGGCAGTCAGTTTTATTGGTGGAGGAGCTGGAGTACCTGGCCACAAGTCACTGACAAACTTTATCACATAATGTTGTATCGAGTACACCCCACCTGAGTGGGATTCAAATGCTCACCAGACATATTAGGAAAAGAAAGTAGAGACAGCTAAATTGAACTGACAGATGAAATCTCCAACCTAAAGTAGACATCTAGAAACACTGACACTTGAGGTATGTATTGAGGTGTGAACTCAAATCAGTGGTGTTAGGTTTGTGGTTAAAAGTCAAGGAACTTACTATGTTGCTTCCCAGGGCCCCCTTTAATACTTTGATGTGTAACTATAGTGTAATTTGGTTTCTGCCTCCCAGGGCCCCCTCTAATACTTTGATGTGTAACTATAGTGTAATTTGGTTTCTGCCTCCCAGGGCCCCCTTTAATACTTTGATGTGTAACTATAGTGTAATTTGGTTAATACATTAAACATATCTATTGGTATCTATGGCAATAATTTCTGTGTTTAGGGAAACATAGACTAAAATCACCAGAATCATCAAACATCTGTATTTTCTTATACCACAATATCTAGCACAAAAATCAAGCATGCATTTTACCAGGGTTTTTTTTTTTGATACAGCACATCAAAAACTCATTTGAAAAGAATCCCTGAAGAAGCAGTAGAGTAATGATGAAAAGAAAATCATACAAGATTTACTCTTTTTTTTTAAGAATTCTTGAAAGTACGAGTGGCTGATATCTCACTTCAAACACAAAAATTCAATAAAAATAGCTGCAGTTCTGTGAAGAAATTTGTCAAGGTTTTTTTCTTATTTCATTCCCTAAGTTGATTATTTTGTCTTTAGTTGCTATGACCTCACCAGGCTCACATACATATATCATTTAGAATGAGAAAAATTAATCCCAAGATGGTAGTTAATCACCAGAACTATATAATCCTAGTATTGAATGTGACATAGATCAGTTGAAATATTACATGTAGTTAATGAACAAGCTTCATCTTGACCAATTATTCTTCTTACATTTTCAGACCTTAAAATATACCATATACTGTCCCTAATTATATGGTATTTGTGAACAAATTGATCTAAATATACATGACATTCTATTCATGCCGGTGACAACAAATAATCTATGTATGTTCTAATCTAATTATCAGTTACATAATTTATAAAGACAATATCATACACTTTGACCCCCATCAGATAACTGAAGACAGAGGGGCTCAATAAGAGGGATATTTCATATTACAATCATTTATGTTATTCAGGTCAAGTATAACTATTTCCATAGACATATGTCAAATCTGTAGATATCTTTATAAATAGATTAATTCTCCCATCTACAAAGAATAAAATATCTCTAACTACGCCCCTCTAATCCCATTCACAAAATCTTTCCCTAAGACCCCCAGCTGATAAGTTATCAATGATAAGAATTATGATTGATTGATGCTGTCAGAAATATGGATCCTTCATAATGGAGCTAGCAGTCATGTGGTCATTACCATACAAAATACATCTATCTAATGTACAGCCTTGTATTGTATACAGATCATGCTGAGAGAATATTCTTCTTGAATAAATAAAACATTCTCAGAATATTGTCTTCAAAAGATATTGGTTTGTTCCATGTTTCTGATGACCTGATTATAGCGGGGCTTTTTTTTAACATGTGGAAAGATGTTTTTCCTCATGCTGCGAAAATACACCCTCTATGAATAAAACAAGATACTTAGTTTTTCTTAAATTTTCTTCAAAAGATATTGGTTTATTCCATGTTTCTGATGACCTGATTATAGCGGGGATTTTTTTTTTAACATGTGTAAATATGTTTTTCCTCATGCTGAGAAAATATTCATATGAATATGAATAAATAAAAAGATTCTCAGAATATTGTGTTCAAAGGATACTTTGGTTTGTTCCATGTTTCTGATGACCTGATTATCGTGGTTTTTTTTAACATGTGCTAAGATGTTTTTTCCTATCAGAATATGTATCAGTTATAAATATATCTCCTGTATGTTTGTACATGTCTACAACAATAAAATTAACAAGTTTTGTCTTGGACAATAACATTTTCATGGAGAAGAACAATTTTTAATAAGGGAAGGACCATTTTATAGAAAAAAAAATCGGCTAGCTGAAAGATGCCAAAAATAAATAATCTGACCTTTAAGTTTTCTATGAGAAATTTGGCTAAAATGTTAAAAATAAATCACCAATTTTTCATGCTAAAAAAATCAATCTGAATTTTGTTTCTGGCTCAGGAGAAGAACAAACACCCCCACACACTTTAAAAGTGATTTAGTCCCTGATAACTTTTAAAAAATAATAAAATATATATTTTGGTTTAAGACTATTTAAATTGATGGTCAAGCTGTTTTGATGTATGTATGCTTCCTTCAAAACAAAGTCCACACAAAATATGAAAATAATTTTACTCCAATTTTTATCAGGTTTACATTACTGTGTCAATATTTATTGGTTCAAGGTAAAAATGATTTTAATTTTATTAATTTTTCTGTCACAGCCAATGAAAAGTGCACTTCAAACATTTCAGTATCAATTAAAGGAAACAATTAAATGCTAAAATTTAATCTGACAGAAAGAAAACCAATATAACTGGGTCTGAATGTATCCTGTACAATCACTGGTTATTTTACAGCTATAAAAACATCCCTTTGATCCTGACTATAGATGTCAATATCCCATCACTCTCTCACTAAAATGTATTCATAACTCCATAATAGTTTTATACAATCAATACAAAAACAATGTAAAATCACCACATATAACCAATCAACCATGACCATTAGTATTAAAACTAATGAGTATATGAAGTGTAAAATTGAAAGATTTAACCAATCAATTGAGTTGTAATTACAAGACTAAATATAAAGAGGTATTAGATGTCCATATTTACATTAGAGATAGGGAGGACTGACAGATGGTTAATAGTTGTAATTATTGATTAGTTAATTCTCCCTCTCTGATGGATACATCTATAACAATTAGTAAATTGATGTAAAACAAAAATAGTACTAAAATATCCCAGTTTATAGTCCTTCCTGGCTCAACTTGTGCATAAATTGTTTCAGACAAGATGAAAATTATGTCTGTTATTTGTCTTAAAGCATATTACAATGGTGGGCGAGAGTGTGATTGTTAGCCATTACCATTTTGATAAAATGATGATAGCATGTTTTTTTCTAGACCAACATAGAGTTGGATTTTTAAAGTGCTAGTCCATTGAAACAACAGTCCATTGGTAGACACGTTGCTCCACTCGGACACATTATCTCGACTCCAGATCAACCAGTCTTTGCTCTTACTCCTATATATACATACTTATCAGAGAAGCAACAAATATCAATATTTTTGACCTGACTGACCTGACCAAGGTTCAACTTCATGATCTACCACATTTGTGTCAAACATGTCAGTCATTATACCACTGAGGAAGTCAAGTCACAACAGTCAGATGAAACAGAAAGAGTGATTTACTTGCTTCAAACTAAAAGTAATTTTGGTCTTTACTTGAAAACAACAATCATTATGGTCCAACCAAGATTAGGTGGATTCAAACCAACAGTCATGTCATGGTCAGACCAAACAGTTGTGCTAATAGCTTGCTATATAGCAACAGTCACAATGGGCAGACAAAACTAGGCTTTTCTTGTTTTAAACAAAAAAGTTTTGATGGTTAGATCATTTTTTTCTTTAGTGCCTCATATCAAACCAATCAGACAAAAAAGTACTTTATTTGTTTCATACTGACAATCATGATGGTAGGACCAGAATTGTGTAGTACTCTTTTCATACTGACAATCATGATGGTAGGACCAGAATTGTGTAGTACTCTTTTCATACTGACAATCATGATGGTAGGACCAGAATTGTGTAGTACTCTTTTCATATTTGACAATCAAAATGGTCTGTTACTTGCATCAAAGTCATCATTTTGACCAAAACTGTGTTTCTTCAAACCAACATGGCTGGATTAAAAATAGTGCTAGATATTTCAGTCATACAACAGTCAATTGAAGACTGTATATTAAATCTGAGTTCTGTTAATAAAACAAAGACAACTGCTGAGGCAAGTAATGACTTTCCACAATGGTGCAACCCATTTTTACAATGAGTTATTTATTCCTCAACATTTATTGATAGCTTTCAAAAGTTTAAGATTGGGTCCTCCACTACAGATCTCAGAATATATAGGTGGAGTCATATAAACTGGTCAATCAAGATATTAACTTTCATAGCTTCAAATTATTTAAAGGGTTTATTAATAGGAAAGGGGTTTTAGCAAGTCTATAAGAAGTCCAAAAAGTTCATGCTTTATTGTAACCTGTGCATTACTGACAATACTGTGTACATAAATAAAACCTCAGTCTCCTTCTATGACAAGGATTCTACACTCTCTACTTAAAAATAATGATAGAAATTCAACACAAATCCATCTAAAAATGTGACGTTAAATGTATTACGATTGTACATTTTAGTATGTGTGGAGTTATAAGAATGTAAAAAATTTAAAGAAATCTAATTAGCTGACAATAAATCAAGTAGAGGAATAATCTATTCTTAGACCAGCACTGATGAACTATTCTTAGAAGACTGTCTGACTGTCGATAAAATATACATAAAAATATATACACTGTATATATAAATATACAGGGTGTTACTTCTATCCCACTATACCCAGAATAGAAAACACTATAGTTAAATTTCCTCTGTAACATAAATAATGAGTCTATGCTGTAAAATGCTAGAGAACCTAGAGATTTACAATCTGGTACACCTCCTTAACAAGTATCAGAGGAACAGTGTTGAGGTTAGGTCACTCAGTACCTGCCAACAACTGAGGCGTTAAAACAGTCAGTATCATGTTCAAATGTCAAATTACACAGGCCATCTGGTGACCAGGAAGATTTCACGGTTGACCTGTATATACAAGGACTAACAACATGTATAGTGAGAGGTGATGTTTGTTATTAGTAATAAATTATATGAATGTAAATGAACATGAGAGACTATCTAACATTACACTTAGACACAAATTAAAGTAAAGGAACATGAGAGACTATCTAACATTACACTTAGACACAAATTAAAGTAAAGGAACATGAGAGACTATCTAACATTACACTTAGACACAAATTAAAGTAAAGGAACAGCTTGTAGTAAGAAAGGACATGGGTGTAAATGAACATGAGAGACTATCTAACATTACACTTGGACACAAATTAAAGTAAAGGAACAGCTTGTAGTAAGAAAGGACATGGGTGTAAATGAACATGAGAGACTATCTAACATTACACTTGGACACAAATTAAAGTAAAGGAACAGCTTGTAGTAAGAAAGGACATGGGTGTAAATGAACATGAGAGACTATCTAACATTACACTTAGACACAAATTAAAGTAAAGGAACAGCTTGTAGTAAGAAAGGATATGGGTGTAAATGAACATGAGAGACTATCTAACATTACACTTAGACACAAATTAAAGTAAAGGAACTGCTTGTAGTAAGAAAGGATATGGATGTAAATGAACATGAGAGACTATCTAACATTACACTTAGACACAAATTAAAGTAAAGGAACAGCTTGTAGTAAGAAAGGATATGGATGTAAATGAACATGAGAGACTATCCAACATTACACTTAGACACATATTAAAGTAAAGGAACAGCTTGTAGTAAGAAAGGATATGGATGTAAATGAACAAGAGAGACTATCTAACATTACACTTAGACACAAATTAAGGCAAACGAACAGCTTGTAGTAAGAAATGATATGGATGTAAATGAACATGAGAGACTATCCAACATTACACTTAGACACATATTAAAGTAAAGGAACAGCTTGTAGTAAGAAAGGATATGGATGTAAATGAACATAAGAGATTATCTGACATTACACTTGGACACAAATTAAAGTAAAGGAACAGCTTGTAGTAAGAAAGGATATGGATGTAAATGAACATAAGAGACTATCTGACATTACACTTAGACACATATTAAAGTAAAGGAACAGCTTCCAGTAAGAAAGGATATGGATGTAAATGAACATGAGAGACTATCTAACATTACAGCAGGGGTGTGGAAATACTGAAATGATCTACTCGTCTCCGGGCAAGTCATCTGAAAAAAGTTACTTGTCCGGACAAAATCCTACTTGTCCTGTTTATTGTACAAACATTTGATACTTATAAACACAGTGGCTAAATTGAACTTTTTTATATTGTCTATTACATCATTGCATAAAATTTGAAATATAGTTTTAATAAAGTTAACACAAACATCCCTGCTTAAGTGATAACTGCCCAAATGAAGGCCATTTAAATTTGGATTTCAGATAGGAATAGGCAGTCAGATAATAGCTGGTTGTTTTTAGATACAGAATAACTTCAATAAGCTGTGTTTAAAAAAAATCTCATATCAATGAAGTTCATTTTGATTAACCTTGACAATGGATTTATCAATCAAAACAGTCATGTACTACATGTAGTACAATGTATTTAGTTTTAGTGGTGTCTTCATACTTTGCAGATGACTGGTGGGAAGATAGGTATCCATTCTGTCCACGATTTTGCCAATAAACATTAATGATTTCTTGTCAGCAAAATCAGAGTATATTCTGCAGATATTTCAATATGAGACACCATCAGAATCCAGCAGTAAACATGAGAAATCGGCTAGCCACTTAGGTGTTTTTCCTCACATTTTGTGCCCTTTTCCGCTAGAGTTTTGCATTTAACTTTCTCGTGATGTTCATTGTGGCCAGAATCATTCCCAGAATTTTTTTTTATTATCAAATATTTGTCCATTGTAACGACTGCAACCCGATTTGTATTATACGTTCATAGATATAAGGCCCTGTGCCACCTGTGGACAAGCAAGGAAACGTCACATTCGGAACTTCAGTAAAAACCTGTTACACAGTCTCGGTTATCATTAAGTAAATGCAGTACAATTATCATTGCAATCGGGTCGTAATACTCAACTTAGAACTTGTACAATTATGATTATTTTTAGCTGCTTTCGGAATACAACTGACGTGATCGTTTCCAATATAAAAAAAAAAATATATATATAATCGTCAATATTTACGATATAATATCATTTGAGGAATTGTCTTCCCAGAGTACTTTAATTAGAAATTATTTTTATTTGTTGATTTTTACTTGTCCCCGGACAAGCTAGTCAGGAAAATATACTTGTCCGGCAAGTTCTATGTACGAGTCGGACGAGTCGGGCATGGTAATTCCACACCCCTGTTACACTTAGACACAATTTAAGGCAAAGGAACAACTTGTAGCTGTAAGAAATGATATGGATGTAAATGAACATGAGAGACTATCTAACATTACACTTAGATACAAATTAAGGCAAAGGAACAACTTGTAGCTGTAAGAAATGATATGGATGTAAATGAACAGGATACTATGTGGTAGAATGTCAAAATTCATCCTAATTTGAAGGAGATATAGAGTTTCTGAAATTAGTTATGGTTCATTATCTATCAATAAGGAGAAACTATGGAATATTCCACTTAGACACAAATTAAACATGTTAAGATAAAGGAACAACAGTCTGTTATGTTGATATTGGTAGAATTGTTGACCATCACCAGTTAAAATATCTTTTCTTAATTAAATTAAAAAACTATTCATAATAAACAGAAAATGGCAGTCAACATACATTTTCGCATATTTTTAATTAATAAAACAATATTTCCTGCATCAATATTTCATTAGTACAAGTATGGTAAAAGATATAACTGTCATGTTTTAGTGTCTGTATCATGGGGGAGGTCTTCATGGCAGAGATCTTATCCTAGATGATTTTACATCTATAATGTATCTGTACAATCACCTCACATTGTTAATATTGTGAGATCAACTCCCACCCGTAGCCAGGTGTACTTGATACAATCTTATGTGATAAAAATAATTAAGCTTGTTAGTTACTTTCAGCTAGGTGTATTTGATACAACCTTATGTGATACATATGATCAAGTTTGTCAGTATCTTTCTGATGAAGGTTATTACAGAAACAGGTTATGAACACTAAATTGGATACCTATATTTTTATTTCAGAAGGCTGAGGATTCCTCCACATCTTCTTACTTCCTCTATTAATATATGTAACACTGACTTCAATAATACAACTCTCCTCTATTAATATATGTAACACTGACTTCAATAATACAACTGAAATATTGCTAAATGTGACACTAAACACCAATTAATATATCTGTACTCATAATCTAATCATTCTTCATGATGGTATATACCATACATTGTTCTGTTTTCAACACCATAGAGGATGTTAAGAAATGTTTGAAGACTGAGCAACCCGAGCCTCACACAAAAGTGTGGGGGGGGGTGAACTCAGGTGCTACAGAAATTAACCTAAATCCTTGAATTTTAGGTGTAGAACTATGAATCTCACACAAAAGTGGGGGGGTGAACTCAGGTGCTACAGAAATTAACCTAAATCCTTGAATTTTAGGGGTTAGGGTTATGGTGTTTAACACCACATTCAACAATATTTCAGTTATATTGTGGCAGTCAGTTTTAGGTGTAGAACTAATTCAGAGCATTTTAAATATTAATAATGATTGCCTTTTTTATTTCCTATAAAGAACATTGTTGGCCTGTTATACATGTAAAGTCTTACATCTCTGTAGAAACAAGAATGATAAATACTGTTATATAACTTAGATATCCCCTACCTACATATTTACAGAGATCATTCTGAGGATACTGAAATCACACAGGGGTCTAATGTGTATTTATCAAGTCCAGGGTTTGAATTCTTCACATCACAGTACTGTAATTTGTGACCAAAGATTACCCTTGTTGTTGAGTGTACAACTGTTAAATATCTATACTGTTATATAACCTAAATCCTTGAAAAACATTAAAAAACTAGAGGAGATAAAAATCAATGTTATATCCTAGATCCATGCCACAAGTACAAAGTTAACATCACATTTATTTTTTAATTAAAAAAACTAAAAACACCCTTTAAAAGGACAGCTTTCAAATATAATTGATCAAATCATATGGGAAAATTCTTTTAAAATGTGCTGACAGCTTTCAAATAAAATTGATTAAAATATGATAGAGCAAATTCTATTAAAATACACCATTTATATGGTTTTTATATCAAGTTAAGCAGTGGAAAAATTGATTTTAGAAAGATTCCAAAGGATGCTAATTAAAACTGAATCTTAATTAGCTTACTTTATTTCTGAAACCACAAAAAAACTTGAAAATGTCAAAAACTACAGGAGATAAAAATCAAGCTGACTGAGTGAAGATCTACTTATGTTTGGTCCAGATGATAGATCCCAGCTGATGTGAAGATCTACTTATGTTTGGTCCAGATGATAGATCCCAGCTGATCATGTAAATTATCTTATCAATGTCTTATCTCCTACAACATTGAAGACCTTCAAAATCTTTACAAATTGTATCAAGATAAATATATAGTTTATACTCAACAAAGAATATATATTTTGACTCTTGCCTCACTAAGAACTTACCTCATAAGAACTATACTGTGGTGATATATACCTCACATCATGATCTACAAGATAGAGAAAAAAATCCTAGATGAAAGACAAATATGTGTGTAAGTATTCCCTCAGGTATAATACAATGTCTTCACTTGTTTTTAACTACTACATCAATAATGTATTGAATATTCCTAACAAACTCTCCAATTATAATCTGGTCAGCCTGAGAGATCAATCCTAACACAAGAAATTCCATCAATATATTTGTGACCTACACACTTGATGGTTCTATAGTCTGTTTCACAAGTATCTGATGCTGTTATTAAAGTCTGTTTCTGATTAGGGCATTAGCACACACAAACTCACACGGGGATACCAATGTTGACACTTAATCTCATTAAATATTGCTCAACCATAAAATTAATATATAACACTTTTATATTCAACTTGTGTAATACAAGTCGACTTTTCATTGACTTTTCCATCGTTTTAACTGAATATTAAATTAACCAAATAAAATGATAAAAAGAAGAGATGAATGAGATTGTTGTAGCACTATAAAGTGTTGATAGCTTTAAATACTTATGTTATCATACAGATAATTCATCATTTAGTACTACACACAAAGCATTAGTAATGTGTCTCATGACTTTAGAAAAAAAAGAAGTAATTATGAGAAATCTACAGCAAATATAAGTAATATTATGTCATCCATCATAACATGTCTTAAATTTAATGGTAGTCCTAAGGAAGTGGAAATATTTCAGGTATTCAATATGATAGGAATTGAACAGAGCATTCTGGTGTACAATAATGGTATCAATCTAATTAACATTTGATGTTTGTTGTATATTTTTTACTTTTTTTCTTTTGCCATACACCAACATCTAATAACATTCATATCAGTTCATTCATCTTTGACCGTCCAATCTTATGCAAGACAGTTAAATATATTGACCAATCGGACAACAGCTCTTGGTGTGTATAATAGTTTGCAAAAGTAGGCTCATCACCAATTGGTCAGACGAAAATATGAGCCCTGACATTCCCCCTAAAAAGGACATTGTTATATGTTAGTGTATTGCCATAGAAACAATGTACAAAAGTGATACAATAAACATCTAATTTTAAATCTAACATCACCTCCTTCTTTTGCTGTTAACAAACGAGTGAGTTATCTATTCAGTATAATCTCATTAGCACATGCGCCGGTGAATGTGACAGACTTTTCCATTGGCAGCATAAATTGTGTGATACATTTTCCACAACGTAAATATAAATTACCGTCTTCCAATGAAAGTATACTACCGTTTTTTTTACTCTTAGACATATCCATATCTAAATAAATCAAGGAAGCCAGAATGTATTTTGAGTTTTAACATGGATTGGCGGATATTAGTAAATTTTATCCCTCGCTTCTGGCTCGGGATAAAATACTAAAATCCGCCAATCAATGTTAAAACTCCCAACACATTCTGGCTTCCATGATTTATTTCTTAATTATATTGAAGAGTGGTCTGTTGTCTTTCAGTAACCTAAATAAATTATCCATGCATGTTTGTTTTTATTACAAGGCACTATAGTGCTAATATTGGAAAATCATGTTGTTTTAAGAGAACATTATTTTACTTAGAATTTAAATTCTACTTCAACTATCATAGTTCTATACAATATGCTGTTTCACAAGAAGGACAGCAATAACTACAGGGTTCCCACATTAACAGTCAGGTCTTAAAAAACGTCTTGTAAACATTTCCCTACTACCAGTAAACAACAATTCTGCAAACAAAATGGTCTGAATCTGTTTTATGGCAAAAGTGATTAATTTTTATTACCAATGTTCTGACATTTTTTTTACATTCACTAATGAGACACTCTAACCCCATGTCATTCTGGCTATGACAACACTAAGTTTTATAGCTAAACTCTCTAACCCCATGTCAGAAAGTTAAATTCTGGTTAATTTTATGACAACACTAAGTTTAATAGCTATGATGAAAATTTATCTAAAATTAGTTCTTAAGAAATGGGTTTTTTTTTCATGTATACTAGGTTGTTATTTACCACCTGGTTGACATATATATTCTGACAGTATGAATAAACAGGAAGAATATTTCTTACAGACAGGTAACCTTGTTTATTAAGTCCAAGAGTTTCTTGTGAGTCTTACATTGCTAAGGTTTAGTAATATATGGGTGTTTATGATCACTTTCAGCTTATAGTGACTACCAAACTTATTTGGGGAGATTTCCAACAAAAGTCTAGACAACTTTTATGAAATGACAGGTAAAACTCTGGCCATGAGTATGTGTGTCTAGAAACCATAAGACTTGAGGTGAGTATTGGTAAGTGAACTTATATCAGTGATGTTAGACTTGGGGTCAGAGGTCAGCATTCTTAACTACTGTGCCATCCAGGCTCCTTTAAATTATTAAGAGTTGTATCTTCCAATGAGAATCATTCATTTTATTAACCCTTATAAATTAAGGTAAATCAATAACCCCAAAAAATACTTGGTCTATGCCACTCTATGGGCAGAATGTAGCAGGTCAGTGTAAATATCACATGGTTGACACATAATGTGCAAATTGGGTCAAGGTCATGTGATGTATGGCTTACTGACATGCTTTCTCTATGATGTATAAACCAACCACAGTTGACCCAGTTCATTTTAACATGCAAGGTTACAAAGAAATAGACATAGTTATAAAAGCTTAACCTTAATTTAATCAAACCAATGGACCATGAAAATGAGGTCAAGGACATATGAAAAATGTCTGTAAAACATGAATACTACAGGGTTAATGTATGAACCAATTAAGGTTGACCTCATAACTAAAACTTTCACCCTGTGGACACCATCAGTATCAGAGCATTACCTATAATTCATCTTTCCCTAAAGGCTTGACAAAAATTATAACAGAGGTTGATTACAAAAAGGTGAAGGTAACTAAAATTAATAGACTACAATGTGACATTACACTATTTAGTAAATCATGATGCATATATTAGATAATTAAAAAGTACATCTTACCTCGTTCAGGAGGGAAGAAAACTGAGGGTGGAGGTGGAGGAAATCCATCCTCTGATGAAAAAACATGTTGGTTACGACTGATTATATCAGGTACTTGTGGCATACCCACTTTCTTACCAGGAGAATAACTTGACATCATAGCTGAAATTATGGCAAAATTATCATATTACATTATTTAAATCAGGCTCTAAAATTATATAAACAGATATCATCTTTACTTAAAGTACATGTCTATAGTAAGACAGAAAGCTATGAATAATTTATTTACTAATCATCATCTGGAACAGACTTATGAGCTATGTCCCCTGAATCTTGTGAATGAAAAAACTAGGTAAAGTTAACTGAACATTTGTCAAGACTTCTGTCATAATGTGAGGTCATGGTGAAGCTGTATATATTTTTAATCAGCCAATCAAAGCCTATGTAAAATTGATATTTCTCTGTCACTATATCAAACAGTACTGAGACAGAATTATTAGTCTGTAACATAAAACAAATTAAATTAAATAATATTAGAGTACTGCAGGTCTTTCAACATTTTTCAAGCCTACCAGTACTTCACTATTTACAGGTGGTACTTTTTATTAAAATTCAAACAATATACATGAATATCTTATACCAATCCTCTTTAAAATCAGGAGGTACCAAAGACCATTTTAGGTGGGTAAAAGTACCTGGTACAACCCTTTATTGAAAGGCCTGGTATTGTTGTTAAATACCACTTACAACAAAATATCAGTTATATCATGAACATACAATTTATTGGTGGAAGAAACCAGTATACCCACAGAAAATTATCACCTTGCATAAGTCACTGGCAAACTTGTTCACCTATGATGGTATCAAGTACACCTAACCTTTGTAGAGGGAGTCACATTCACCAACCTAATTAAGTCACTGGCAAACTTGTTCACCTATGATGGTATCAAGTACACCTAACCTTTGTAGAGGGAGTCACATTCACCAACCTAATTAAGTCACTGACAAACTTGTTCACCTATGATGGTATCAAGTACACCTAACCTTTGTAGACGGAGTCACATTCACCAACCTAATTAAGTCACTGACAAACTTGTTCACCTATGATGGTATCAAGTACACCTAACCTTTGTAGAGGGAGTCACATTCACGAACCTAATTAAGTCAAATAGATCTCAAAACATTGTCTTAATGATTATCTCTTCAAATTACTCATGTAAATGGCTTAAAATTTTGAAATTTTTGTTCATTCTGCTTCATGTCAAAGTCTTTAGATTTAATGAGTGTCGACACGAAATACCTGCATGGACAATTAAATATAGAAAACCTGCATTAATGCAACTGATCTAGAAATTGTTAGTTTCATAAAAACAATGAAGTCACTTATGGTACTGTCACTGTTAAATGAAGAGTATCAATGAAAGTATGACCCTTTTATCTTTTATGTTCATTTACATCTATGGTCCATCTATAGTGAATTAGACATAAAGTCAAGAACGAGTGACACAAGCCTGGTTGACAGTTACACTCCAGAACAAATATGGCTAATCCAGGATGAATGAATGACATTTTGTGTACTTACTGGTACTTACAAATACAAACATTTAACATTCATTCAACCTAGTCAATGAACTTTGTAAAATGAGGTCAAGGTCAGGTCAAATGACATGTGCCCAACTCTCATGTTCATCACTGAACAAATATGGTTGATCCATGACTTTAGATAAATAAGAAAAATACCTGAAGAAATACTGAACAGTGAATTAAGAATTCAACAATGCTGCTCATCTGGTTTTACCTGAGGGTGTTTATTTTACTCAAATAAGGCCCAAAATAAAATTTTTATTTGTTTGACATTGCCACCCGACCCACTGAAAAACTTGCCGCCCAAATTATTTTATTTGCATTTCAGACAATTTTTTTTTTTTATTTATTAAAAAAAAATGGAATTATGCCGGAATTTCGATCGTGTCTGCGGAGTTTGTTCCGGGCTTTATTTATTTCAAATCTTGATCGTAAAAGCGCTTGATGTACACTGTATTGAGAGCAAACGTTTAAACGACATAGAATAGAAAATGGTCTGCTGAAACGAAAATAATGTAAAAATGTGAAAAAAAAAAAAATCATCTGTTGATAGTGTGGGTCGGCAATACCAAACAAACAATATTTTAAGGGTGGCCTAATGAAAACTTTTTGTTGGACTCATGAAACTAGTTTAACCCTGTCAGTACCAAGCCAGAAGAGTAAGCAGTGTGGTATTTTATGGTTTTCATGATTTTGATTGATTTTTGGTGTTTTAATGCCACTTTCAGCAATATTCCAGCCATATCATGGCAACCAATTTTAGTGGTGGAAGAAGCAAGAGTACCTGGAGAGAACCACCGACCATGGGCAAGCAACTGGTAAACTTTAATACTTTGGGCTGTGAGTCGAGTGCACCTTTTATTGTAATTTACAAAGCCGGGTGCGAACCCACGCCGTATTGGTGATAAGCTTGTATGAGTTGTTAGGTAATCCAACTTAGGTAGTTGGGTCACCCGGGCCCCTTTTTGGTTTTCATTTTATTCCTTGAGAGACAGAGGATATGTACTTTAAAAAAAGGTTTTAAGAGACCTAAGGGGTAATCAAAAGCTGTAAATTAAAGGACAGACAATACAATGACAAAATGAAGAAGGGCAAAAAAATGATCTATAAAACACTCCACAGAAAAGATTGAGTAAGATGAAACCACAATAAACTTAGAATCACGCTCACGACGAGGTGTACTCGATACAACGATATGTGATAAAAGTTTGTCAGTGACTGGCAGCAGGTCGGTACTCCTGTTTCCTCCACCAATATAACTGACCGCCGCGATATAACTGACATATTGTTGAAAGTGGCATTAATCAGCATAATCCTAACCCCACAAACAAACAAAAAACAGGGTGAACTGAGGGGCTCTGAAGGGTAAGCAGTTCCTGCTCCACTAATGGCACCCATCATGCTACTTTTGTTACATCCCTTAAGGCCTTGAACAGTCATGAATGAGAAAAGGGAAAGAATTGTAAGTAAGTAAGTAATGACTTTATTTCAAGAGGGTAACACAGTTAGCAACAATAAGCTAATCTTCCCTGTGGCCCTCAATTTGATTGTAATAAAATTTGATTACAACAAATGGTACAAGTGACACAGATATTTCATAACGGTTAACAAAGTTATGGGGGTGACAGTAAACTTTTGAAGTTATAAACACTTCAAATCCTTGATTCAGTAGCTTCTTTATAAGCAGCAAATCTCTATCAAGGAAATCATAAAAAAGAAGTTACCACTTACCACTTTTATCAATGAGCACCACATGGTCAGGAGCAAAGTATCCAGCTTTTGCCATTCGGCCATCTGTTATTACACAACCTTTCCATAATCCTTCACTCTGTTCTAAAACCTGTGAAAATGTACAGAAACAATTACGAATGTAACTATGCATGAACTGAAGAAATTAACCATTAACAGTCTGGTTACCTCAGTCTCCCCATTCTATAAAACATTACAGTCAAACAAAAATTAAAATGCAATAATTGAAGCAAAAAACACCATCAACTGGAAAGGCTGGATACATGTAACAAATTAGGTCCAATAGAAATGTTCTCTATAACAAAACGTTGTTTTGCACTAACAAGGTATATATAGTGAAAATAAGAAAGTATTTTAAAAAGTATATATAAATTCTACATATAATTAAGTTTGTTCAAAAATAAAGTATTATGTCATAAAAAAAAAGAAGGAAGAAAGTTTGTTTACAGATGAAAATGCATAATTTGGGATTCTGCCAACAATTATTTCATAGGATACACATGTACTAATTTTGTTTACTATAAAGATTCAGTTATGCAAGATAAATTTATACATGTACTTAACTTTATTTATTCATATATTATAATAAAAGGATATTTAAAATATGATTATTGTGATTAACTACTGATAAAGTTAATGGATTAACATACATAGCCAGCAGGGAACCAGCTGACCAATGTTTACATAGACACCAGTACTAGTATCAGTAGTCCTATAGCCAGCAGGGAACCAGCTGACCACTGTTTACATATACAACAGAATTACTATCAGTAGGTGTGAACAGATCACCTATCACTCAATATCAGTCCATAGCACTTTATGACCCTCTTTTTATGATAAGCTGGATTTTATATCCTTGTCAAGTCTTTCAACTGTAAGGGGTTATAAAATAAATCCCCCATCAGTTACAATAATACCTGATTTATGTATCTGGTTTAAAATGGTCAGACATTCAGACTATTTACTTTACATAAGTGTTTACAATGTGTTAATTCAGCCTCCCTGGTCATGTGATATACAAACTAAATTGTATAACACCTCCCTGTCAGTCATTAACTAATTAGTCTTATGTCTAAATACTAATATTCTGTCTGTAAATAATTGTTAGAACTGAAGGGGTAATCAAGAATGGACAATCCAGAGACACTGGCAAACATTGGGTACACAAGACACAGGACAATAAATGTTAGAGAAAACTGAAGGGGCAATCAAACATGGACAATCTAGAGAAACTGGCAACATTGGGTACACAAGACACAGGACAAATAAACGTTAGAGAAAACTGAAGGGGCAATCAAACATGGACAATCTAGAGAAACTGGCAACATTGGGCACACAAGACACAGGACAAATCAACATTAGAGAAAATTGATGGGGCAATCAAGAATGGACAATCCTGAGATACTGGCAACACTGGGCACACAAGACACAGGACAAACTATAACTGTCCGCATTGCGGGACTAATACCCCCCGCTTCACTCTGACTGTGTCCAAGATTATTGAAAACTAAGTCTACACGGAAAATATATTATTTGTCAAATTATAATGTTTAACACATTCAACAAAAATAAAAACGTTGTAGCATAAAAACTGTAAGAGGAGTTGCACGGACAAACCATGTACCCTTTCAGCCAAATTCATAAATAAAAAAAAATAACTAAGTTCAACAATCTATATTTTTTGGTAAAATTTATGAAAATCAAAATCCTTACAACATGCACATCTTTGATATGAGTACAAATGTTCTGCAATGTAAAAACTTCCTAACTTACAAACTGTAGTAGGAGTTGCGCAGACAAATCATGTACCCTTTTTGCCATATTCACACAAAAATGGCTAAGTTCAACAATCTATATTTTTAGTAAAAATGCACAAAAATCAAAATCCTTACCACATGCACATCTTTGATATATGTACAAACAATCT
>MJUT01049376.1:619376-635442 GCA_002080005.1 Gigantidas platifrons | reverse complement strand
GGCAATCAAGAATGGACAATCCAGAGACAAAGGCACACAAGACACAGGACAAATAAACGTTAGAGAAAACTGATGAGGCAATCAAGAATGGACAATCCAGAGACACTGGCAACATTGGGCACATAAAACACAGGATGAAGACAAATTTTTATGAGTGCAGATCCCTTCATTATGTTTTTTTTCTATCATATTAATTTGATTGTCACAATAATTCTTGTTATGCTAGAGCTTGATATTCTACTTCCTGAAAATATGAATACAAACTTTTTTTTAATCATAATTAGGTTAGAACTTGGTAATGTATTACCCTGATTTAAACATATGTCATTATCAGCCTCATTACCATTTATAACATCTAAGTTTAGATAATTACCTAATGTAAGCTAATTTTTGGATAAAATTAGTTCATAATCTGGTAATTATAATCATAGCTTTAGCACTCAACAGAGGTTTAAATTCTGCTTAAAATGATGTCATTGTCCTACTTTTTTGTAGAGCATGCAACCATTTATTTTCTATTTAATACTCCAGCCTCTAATAACTGTTTTAGTGTCATTGTAATAACATATGAGTTACACCTGAACATCAGAACAGTTCCAAAATCTAACAGAAAAATCATTGAAGCAAAATCTATTCCCCTGACACACAAATACATGATTGCTCACTTTCCTGGCTTGGTACAGGCACTTCAATAACATGTGGAAGGGTTAAACCAGTCTTCTCTTAGTAAACTAAAATTCCGAGATATGTACTCAAACAAACAGAAAATAAACAAAACACAGAGAAACGACATGAACCCTTCAAGGGTTGAAAATCAAAATTAAATTGTGAAGTATTACTACCACAGTGAATCTTTGAATAAAACAAAATCATGTGTTGTATCAAATTCTAAATAAAGTTTCAATGTAGGAAATGTCTTTTACCAGTAAATTAGCCTGTGTAAGCCAAACACCTGTCAAACACAAAAGTTAGTCCTAAATCAGGTGTAAGCCAAACACCTGTCAAACACAAAAGTTAGTCCTAAATCAGGTGTAAGTCAAACACCTGTCAAACACAAAAGTTAGTCCTAAATCAGGTGTAAGTCAAACACCTGTCAAACACAAAAGTTAGTCCTAAATCAGGTGTAAGCCAAACACCTGTCAAACACAAAAGTTAGTCCTAAATCAGGTGTAAGTCAAACACCTGTCAAACACAAAAGTTAGTCCTAAATCAGGTGTAAGCCAAACACCTGTCAAACACAAAAGTTAGTCCTAAATCAGGTGTAAGTCAAACACCTGTCAAACACAAAAGTTAGTCCTAAATCAGTTCAGTTTACACAGGTTTCACTGTAGTTACTCCATTCCACACAAAAAAACAAGCAGTAATTATTTATCAAAGGAGAATCTAGATTGACCAAATTCCAAGGAATATAATTAATGAGAGGCAACAAGAATTCTAGGGTTAAACAAGTACATTTATGTACCATGATATATATTTTAACCTAATACTGGAACTGATATCTTCTGTATCAATATTGAATCAGAGAGGAAGAAAATATCACTGATAAAACTTGAAAATAAAAAGGGAGGGAGGGGGGTGGGGGGAGATCAATAAAGAAGAAAGACAGAGCGATATTAACTCTGCCATATAAACTAATTACAGAAGTGTTAAAATACTTCAGATCACACTTGGTGGTCTAATAAAGATTTATGACTTATTTAGAATCCATTGTCAAGTGTATGCTAGCAATAGTCATGACCATAATATAAGTGTCAATTCAGTACTGACTGAAACACAGAAATGTTGAATACAAATTAAAGACAGAGATACTTCTAGATCTTCTGATCAAAATACTGAAATCAAGGTTTAAATAACAATTAGACTTAGAAAGGCAAGAATAGATACAAAACTGATTATAGAATAAAAGTCAATGTGTTCATCATGCCAGGAAAAGATAAAAACCATAAAAAAATATTAAAGTTCTTGTATTGATTGAACATGAAATAGATAGAAGTCAATGACCTTTATAAAACCAAGAATGTATCAGTACATACTAGTACAACAATACAGGACATAAGTACAGTCTAACCTGTATATAAAGGCCACTCAAGAGAACCTGAAAATGTGGCCTTTATGAGCAGTTGCCCTTTATATACAGGTTAAAATTAAATGCACTATTTATTAATGGGGAAAATGAGACTGTCCTTTATAGACAGTGATTTGTTAAGGCAGGTTTCACTGTAGTCTATGGACAACTATACAGTACATAAGTACAGTCTATATACCCTTAATACCATTATATGTTAGGGATCAACCAATTAACTCTTAGAGGGAACTATGTTTCCTCCCTCCGAGCCTTTTTTTCACACGAAGCAAAAACCAAATTTTTCTTTGGACATGAAATTTTCCTTCAAACGTCGTTTCTCAGAAATCTGCAGGGTCAGGTTATTATTATTTACACCTTTCAGGTCAATTTATTGTTTTTGTGTAAAATTCTTGTATTAAGTTACATTTTGCTAAATCGGCTCTCTTTAAAGGCATTAATCATCTAATACTTCCAACCATTTTAAACCTAAATGAGAGCCAGTGTATACTACATATTGTATCATTTTGTTTAACACTTCAATAAGAGGGGAAACTGGAGTATATGATTCTACTGATTGATTGATTGATGTTTAACGTCCAGTGAGCAATTTTTCAGCTATATTCAGGACGAGAATAATTTAAACGCCACGGGACTCGAAACAATGAAATGTGATGGGTAGGGACGGAGAATTTTGCCAGTGCAACAGGTCTCTTATGGACCACTCATCATGAGCATAATACTCATAATGAGCTGTTACACTGGGTTCTTTAACGTGCGAAGAGGGTGGCAATATCTCAACACGGGACCTCGGTTTTATTTACGTCTCTTCCGAAGGACGGGTTGGTTGTCAATTTATACATCCCGCACAACCGACGGACGCCCCTTCAAGCTGAAGAAGCTCTCGGTCCCATTTCTAGAGGACTAGTGCCTCTAGGAGGAGAAACCTGGTGCCTATTCTACCCCAGCACACCCTTTGGGAGGGGGTTCTACTGATTTGCTCAAAAGTCCAGTCAGTCATTCAAAAACTAAATGCTAAAATTATTTATCTGGCCCCATAACATATTCATCATTTCATGGAATTTGTACTCATTAATATCGAATCCTTTTAATTGCATATTCATGACTTTAATTACCTTAACAGACATGTTTTATCAAATAAATACAAAGTGTAAATATTTACACCTGTCAGAAGATGTAATGAGATCGATCCCAATTTTAACCAGGTGACGAGTGTCATGAAATACCAATCAGACTTGTACATGTACAAATGTATGTAGATAATGATAAAACAATTTTATTTGAACATTTCAATGAACACAACATCAACATATTCATGTACACGTATCTATGACACATGACAGAAATACTCAGGAAACTTGGTTTTCACTTTTGACTCAACAAGGTGATTGCTCAGAACTGAGAAGCATATGCATGAGCCTGTAGAAATCATTTATTCAGACATTATTGATGATTAGGCCAATGTAAAATATATCTGTGCTTCCGATAACATTCTTAAGAAATAGGGTAGGCAGGAAGGCAAAACTTTTTTCTTTCTTTTTTATTTTTACCTAGGTTATACAAGAAAAGGATCTGACTCTTAACAATGCTTATCCAAAAATTGCAATAAAAACTTAAGGGTATTTACTAAAAATCAGAGTTGGGAACATTGGATTTTTTTCTTTTGTCTTGAAGAAGAATAAGTAAGTAACACAGATAATGGTCACATGGTACTTTCTCTATATTGCTACAAGTTGTAATTACTTTAAAGTAGAATGAAAACTTCAAATGAAACTAAAGATGTCTTCTAGCAGGAACTGATACATGTAATCCAGGGATTTATTTTTACATTTTCAAGGGACATAACTCTAAATCAACAGAGGAATCACTTCCTAAACTCCAGTTTGATATGTGTATTAATCCGAAGTTCCAAAGGAGCAAAAATATAAAGCTGGCAGACGGCAGTCAAGTTTATCATCCAGAATTCATTCACTTCAGATGACTAGACTGACAAAGCAGGAACTATATATAATACTCCATGTTACACAAAACAGGAACTATATAATACTCCCTGTTCCACAAAACAGGAACTATAAAATACTCCCTGTTCCACAAAACAGGAACTATATAATACTCCCTGTTCCACAAAACAGGAACTATATAATACTCCCTGTTCCACAAAACAGGAACTATATAATATTCCATGTTACACAAATATCACATGTTTGATGTCTAAATTCTATATTCATTGACAGATCTATTACTGTAAAAGATGATAAATTCACATATCTGGTATTACCAACAAGAGAAAAAGCTAGTTCTACATCTTCAACCCCATGAAACATTTAGCCCTTCAGAAGATGATTGTCAGTATTTACACAAGGAGATCAACTTCTTTGGTCCAATAAAATAATAATGTAATCTCTTTACCCAAGGTATTGTAAGCTGATTATATTTACAACTGGATTTTCCTGTAATCTCCATTAATCTCAGGTCAAGGAGGGTCCAATTTAAACTTTATAAAAAGATACAATCAAAAAACAAAACAATATGGGGGAAAAAGATGTTTAACAGACTGGTCAATTGTATTGCTTGAGTAGTTTTTTGTTCTGAGTGATGACACTGCTATACTACACATTACTTTTATTTTCATCAAATTGAGAGCTAAACTGTAATTTATTCAAATGTCTTAAAACCAGTAAATAATAATCATATACAACAAAATCAGGGGAAACTTTATAGTATTTAGAAATTTCACAAGATAAATCAAAGGTTTTACTGTCACAAATTTAGTTTTGCTAGAGAAGTAAATAAAGAATATAGCTACATGTACATGTGACAGTAAAGTAAATTATTGTATTATTGTACCAATAGTTAAGATTGATGTAAAATAATCAACTTAAATATCATTGCTAATTATTTCTTTTCCAATGCACTAATTAAAAATCATTTTACTACTAGTAGTTTCACCCAATCAGAAATGTTTGAACAGCACATCATCCAATCAAATTTGCTGTTATATCAAGCGTTGCTTTATAATTTTTTCTTAAATATTGTTTTCTGTAAATGTTTTGGTAGAAAAGGTTAACAATACCAAAGGGAAAAATCAGAAGCCGTAATCGAAGGACTGATAAAACAAGGCTAAAAAGAAAGACGACAAAAAGGCACATTGTTGAAAACCATTGAATTATTATTTGTGGATAGTTTGAGTTCAAACAGTAAATAAATGTCTAAGAAGATTTTAAAATAATATTCTTAGATTAAACAATGGTCCATGGTGGCTAGCATCTTTGACTTACACAAAAAAAACCATAATCAATATAAGAGGTTCATCTGAACCTGTATCACCCATCTGATTAATCAAGCACAATATAAGAGGTTCATCTGAGCCTGTATCACCCATCTGATTAATCAAGCACAGTTTATGTTCAATCAAGTTTTTGGATTAGGTATCAAAATGTTTATTGGCTTCAGGGGAGAATAATTTATAATAATTCTTATAGAATTACTGTACATCGTTTCCGTGCCTTTTGATTGGACAAGGACACTGTCACCTGTTTTTTTTTTTATTCGTTCATAACTCGATGAACTTTTCAATCTGCAAGCCGTAACTACGATGATCCACCATCTTGAAAACGTGAAATTCTACATGTCATATTTACAACAATATACAAAAATAATTAAAATGCCTACCTTGTAAACTTATTTTAGTTAAATCTGATTAAAATTGAAGCGTACACGAAGCCAAATGACGCCTGATCTTTACGTTTTAAACTGGAAGTCTTCAAATGACGTCATGTTGTTAATGTTCCAAAGTCGTCAACAACATTTCGCGGAATTTTTAGACCAGGGATATGCAAGAATAATACATCTTTATCTACAATATTGAATTTAAGAATTATAAGTATTAAACGATTCTTCTTAGGAATTCATGCATGTGTAAACGGTGCCGATGTACTCACAAACTTTACATAAATGCCCTTCGGATGTTTATTGAGTTTGTGAGTGCATCGGCACCGTTTACACATGCATGAACTCCTGAAAAGAAGCGTTTAATACTATATAAAATATTTTCCTCATAATGTTAAACTTTGAGAAATTACATAAAAAAGTTTTGGCTGTTTGAAGAGTTCTACCCCTTCCCCTATTCTGTTTACAGTTACAGTGCCCATGTTGGTTGGTAGACAGGATAATCGGATATTATTTTGAAAGTACAAACATACCCTAAGGATAATTCAGGTTCAAATTGGTCCAGTGGTTTCAGAAGAGAAAATTTTCAAAAAGCTTAGATATATGGACAACGCAAGCCAAGTGATGGCAATAGTTCAAATGACCATTTGGAAGGAATGAATGACCATCCATTGAACAGTCTCCTACAGTTTTATTATCACACTGTGACTGCACAAAAAAACAACAACCAAAACTTGATAAATCATGATCCATATACAGTTATTTTTTTAGCATTATTTATTCACATTGCACAGTGGTGGCAATCCTGGATTTTCAATCAGAACCAAAAATACAAATTAGGTAACTTATGATAAAAAGAAAATCAGATGAAAATTGCTACATTGGTGGTACAATGTAAAAATGTCATTAATCATAAGTTTTTGTCAGAAGATGTTTAGATTACAGTCAATTAGATGGCTTGGCATGGGTAGTCATCTTGCATTTTTGGTCCCAGCAGAAAATAAACAATAATAAAAGATGATGAAAAATATAAGAAACTTACCCGAATAATGTCCCCTTCTTTAAATGACAATGACTGTGGATCGTACAAGTTAAAATGATCCTTCACTGCTCTAGCCTGTACGGCAAAACTGGCTTCTAAAACAAAGTGTAAAGACATTCATTAATCTACTGTAGACCTTATAACATAATAGATTGTTGAAATTGAACACCGTATAAAACAGAATCCTGTATAAACCAAACTTTAAATAAAGTCCAAATGTACTGTAGGAAACCATTATTAATTTAACCTGTATAAACCAAACACCTGTCTATTCTGAACACAAAAGGTTGGTCCTAAGGAGGTTCGGCTTAGGCAGGTTTGATAGAAAATATATCCATACTGACAAAGATTGTCTGTCTTACATAAAACTGTTTGAAAAAGTTAGAATATACAACTAACATCTTATGTATTATACCTTATGTGCTGTTGTTTACTAGTTAAGACATTTGTATGTAATCTGTAGTTTAAAATCCTTCAAAATCATGATTCATACTATCTAGACTGACTCTACAAACTTTCAACTTGACTCGCAATAATTAGGACAGATTGGAAAGAATGTCAGCATGTATGTCCACAATTTATTTGTAAATAAAATACAAACCAGGGTAATAGTTATATTTGTTGATATGAAAAAAAAACAATCTTACTATGTTTATTTACAGATAAAAATACCTTCAGCTAATTTACTTTTCATTTTATATTTTCAAAGGTTTATAAAAGGTTAAATGTAAGATATCTCACATTTTTCAGGACATAAAAAGACTTCATATTGATGAGATAAGAAGAGTTTCACTTGGTTGAAAATTAACAACATCAAAAGAAATTGTTTACATTGTAATTGAATTGTAAAATGTTATCAAAGTTTTTAATTGAGAAGTGAACCTTAGGAAATCTCCTCCTAGCCTTACCTAATAAAGTACAAACACATTTTATTTTATTTAAAGTAATGCTACACTTCAATATGTTTGTTTTTTTCTGACTCATGTCTTTATTTTTCTATTTTCAATTTCATGTTTTTGTAAATTGCATTACAATACACTAGTTTAACATTAAAATATGACATTTTAACATAATAATTTGACAGATAAAAGGAACAAATATTTACCTGTTATAAAAGGTTATGTCATGAAAATACAGGTAGAAGGTACCAAAGACATCCTAGTCCAAGGTGAAAATGGTGAAACTTGATCAGTGTCCTACATTCCTACTTAGTCAATTTATGCACATAGATAATACGCCTTTAGAAAGTTTTACCTGTATTTTACCTGATATAAACCTATGTAAATTCATCAACTTTTATTACTTATATGCCTATCAATTTACTGTCAAATATTGTAACTTTTAATTTAATTGTATCAAAAATAGTAATGTAAAGACCTTTGACATAACCCTACCTTATAACTAGTAAAACTATTGAAATTTTAAACCTTTTTATTGTATAATGAAGAGATTTTATAGTAAGGAACACCCACCATATTTATAGGAGTGAAAGATGACTTTTAACTTACACCTGTTACAGCTGTTTGATGCTCAATGACAAATACCTGGACAAGGGAAGATAACTCTTAGATAAGAACATACACAATGGAGTGAGTGAGTGAGTGATTGTTGTTTAACACCAATTCAGCAATTTTGCAGCTATATAAAGGCGATAACAGGTTAATTTTCAATGAGATGATGATGATGATGAGGTCCGCTTTGTTTTTAGACCAACACGCTGAGTTGGATTTTTATTGTGCTAGCTCACTGAAACAAGTCTGCGGGTAGACATGTCTCTCCACTCAGACACATTATTCTGATTCCGAGCCAACCAGTCTTTGCTCTTACTCCTTAATGTTGCGTGCTTTGCGGAGAAGCAACAAATACTAATTTTATAGTCTTTGGTTTGACCAGACCGGGGCTCGAATCCACGATCTACCGCACTCGAGGCAAGCACACTAACCATTACACCACCGATGCGGTATACACAATGGAAAAATGAAAGGAGATAATTCAACGAACAAACCAAAGGTAGAAACTTGCACTCATTGCAAGTCTGTGGTAAAAATATACATCCAATGTGAATAAACATTTGTGAAATAAATTTGGTTTCCGGGAATTCTGTAAAGAACTTAATCTAACTTATGAAGTTTCTGGGAAAACATTTGTCTCTAAATATCCTGAATATGTGTCTAAATTAAAACTACATGCATCATATATGATGACAGCTCAACTATCCATGACATGTAAAATCACAAAATCAAACTGGGTTGCACATACAGAGCTATTTAATATCATTAGCACATTTCATTGACACTTATTGGAAATATGACAAATTTGTACTACATGTATACATGAAGTAATCCAGTATACTCTGTTGAGTAACACAGTTGTGAGAACTTAACTTGGGGTACATGTATATCTCAAGTTTGTCTGTACATGTATGTAGTTTACATGTTACATTATATATGTGGTCATTTCATTCATTTGATGTAGTTTGACTGTTTTTCTTCTGTTGAAAGATTTATCAGCAGTTTCTTTATGTATGTTTACACAATGACTCCATTTCAGTTTAAACAGTAGTGTTTTTACTAACCATGTAATGGCCCTACTTTATATTACAAGAATTATAACATACTATACCTTACTATCATCATGTTCTTTCTTATTATTTCATGCATATTTAGTATAAGTAATTGGAAATACGATACTTTTGAAAAATAAATACATTATGTATACAGAACTATTACTGTGCTTAAATAAAAATCATGAATGCTTGAAATAAATAGTATATGAGTGATTGAAGATTGTTAATAAAGGTGGAAACAAACAAAAAACAAACAAATAACTAAGGTAACTAAATTTCATTTGATACATCACATACTGCATACCATAATAGAAACCTGTTTGCTTGATAGAAACAAAAATAATAATCTTAAGAAATATATTAAGACATTGAAATAATTTTGAGACCGGGATAAGGTACCAGTATTTGATGTTTTTAACTAACAAATGTAAAGATTTAAATAAAAATATTATGAATTAAAAAAAAAAAAATTAGAAAAAAAAAATACATTGAAAAATCTACAGAATAATGAAAGATCCCTGCTGGAATAGTTATTTTATTCTAATTAAATATAATGAATTGTTCCACAAGTGGACTAAGTACACAGAGAATATGGGAAGACCAAATATTAATGTCCATTTTAAAACCAATTTATTTGAACATTTCTGTGTGTTTCAAAACAATTTAAACTTTTAATATAGGAGGGGCATGTTTGTAAGATTTCAAAAGGGAGAATATGTACTTCGTCAAAAAACATTTAAAAAATGTCTACATTGAATGACAATCTTATACTGTATAACTTTACTGGTCAAATAAGTTAATGACTAGACACTGAGACAGGAATTCAATACTTTCCCAGGCCCTAGTGGCTGTAAATGGAGACTAGAGTTTAGGAGTGTAAAAATTAAATGACTATCTATATAAAGTGATTTTGAAATCCTATACAAAAGCTGCCATCTTTGATGGATCTATTTAAATACATATTTATGTTATATTTTATGTATAAGGGTGTGTTAGTTATAAAAGAAGCTCATGTTTTACCAGAGAAATAAAACATGCATTATAGAATCAGTAGGTGTTCTTATTTATAGATATATTATGCTGATACATATTCTCAATGTTTAAATTGACATATTCAATACGTTTAAACCACAAAAAATATACTTTGTTATTACAATGAAATTCTTGTTCTGAAAAAAAATTGAAAGTCATTAACTTTTCAAGGATAGATGAATTAAACCTACACAGATGTGACTTAAACAGCATTTTATATAATAATACCTAGAATATACAATGTATTTCTAAAAATAAAAAATATTCTAAAATTGTTTTTTAACACAAGGAAATTTTCATATTTCTCAGTGATTCAGCTAGGCACAGGTCTCAGGACATTTGCCCACCTACTCCTCAAATTGTCCTGAAGAAATTTTGATAAAACTGGTAATTGTCCTGAAGATTTCAAAGTCTAGCTCAAACACTGTTTCTTTTATATTTTGACCCTTTTTATGTAGTAAAGCATGATTCTGTATATAACTTGTAACTAACTACATTAACCAGATTAATTGTTATGTGATATAATCTGGGTTAATTAGATCAATAAAACATTGAGTTACTTTGGTTCATCTGGTTCAATTGTACTCGACAGGAATAAGGGAGATAACTAGCATTTATCTTCCTGTATGTTTTAGGAACATGCATTTTAACATGTACTCAAAATTTGCAAATGTTGATCTTTGACATTAATTAAGCTTAAACATACACAGACTTCTTATCTCTGGGCCAAATAAAAGGAAAGACTTCCTACAAAGTTACAGGCAATAAATAAATTGACTTTCCACTGATGATGTGGTAAAGTCAACTTACTTTCAACATTAGGATTATTGGTGTTTAAAGATATATCATGGCTGAATTAGGTATGATCCCTTGCTCAGTGGATGCTATTAAACTTTCGGTAGGTTTTTGGCATCATGTTGTTAATTCAAATGGTACAAGTTTGATCAGAAAGGTTTATGATACTAATATCAATTGTTCTGGATGGTACAGTTAAAAAATCAAATTGTTGTTTGATAAAATAAGATTCGGCCATGTTTGGAAGAATCAAAATACTTTTTCTAAAAATCGATTAACTTTTTCTGCTAACAAAAAATTGAAAGAGGATTTTCTCAAATTCTGGAAAGATAAATTATCTTTGGATGGTTCGGAAGAAAAGGGAAATAAATTGAGAACGTACAGTAAATTGAAATAGAAATATGAAATTGAAAATTTTCTCAAATTAGACATATGTTTCAAACTTTATCAGAATAAGAATAAGCAATAGTACTCTAATGATTGAAAAAGGCAGACATAGAAAGATAAACTTAGCAAATAGAATTTGTCCCTTATGCAGATCTGAAGTAGAAGATGAATTCCATTTTAGTATTATATGTGATAAGCTTAAAGATATACGTGATAAATTCTTTCAGAAATTAACTGATATTGTACCTTTATTTTCAAATTTTTCAGATTTAGAAAAATTCTTTTTTATATTTCGAAGTAATGATTACGACATAAACATGTGCTGTATTAAAGGCATAAGTGAAATGTATAAATACAGAAATTCATTAATGTAACTTGTTTAAGAGCAAGATAAACTATAATATTTCTGGTACTTTGTCTCTGTATCAAACCTCCTCAGTCGAAATATTAAATATTATATTAAATATTTTTCATTGTAAATAATATGAATGTTTATATTTGTGTATTCCTGCATACTGTAGTTGAATGTATTGTTTGTTGTTTGATGACAATCCAACTTTTGAATTTATATCAATAAAATCTTATCTCTTATCTCTCTCTGGCTGTTAGTTTAAATAAATGGGGAGTAGGGGAGGTTGGGTGACAACAGAGTACCAGGATAAAACAAATGATGTCTTTCAAACCAATAAACATACAGTACTTAATCACATAATGTTGTAATAAGTATATATTTCTACAGAGTAGAGCATTACTACCGCTATATATGATCAAGTCCACTGAGTAATGTTTCCGGGCATTAATCTCTGTTTTGCATTGAGAAATATAAAAAAACAGAAAATAATTGTGATTGCTTCTGGGATATGCAAACACTTAAAAACATTTTGATTATGACCTTTCACATACAAATTGTAACAAGTTTCAATTCAATTACATGTAGCTCTAGTACTTTCTTATAAACTTATTTCAACCGCATTGGTGGCGTAATGGTTAGCGTGCTTGCCTTGAGTGCAGTAGATCATGGGTTTGAGTAAAACCAAAGCCTATAAAATTGGTATTTGTTCCTTCTCCTCTAAGCACGCAGCATTAAGGAGACATGTCTATCAGCGAACTGCTGTTTCAGTGAGCTAGCACTATAAAAATCCAACTCAGCATGTTGGTCTAGAACAAAGTGGACCTCATCATCATCTCATTGAAAATTAACTATATAGCTGAAAAATTGCTGAATTGGCATTCAACAACAATCACTCACTATAAACTTATTTCACCTCAAAACCTACATTTTATTATCATACATGTAATATCTAACAGTATTAAATAAAAAAAACCACCATAATTTCCAGGAATCCAGGTATCTAAGGGTCAACTGGCATTAGAGAAGAACCTCACGGAAAAATAACAATTATGAAAACTTTCTTTGTGCAAAGATTCGCCTTAATTTCTTTTAAAAACATGAAATAAATTGTACTTTGTGTGACAGGTGATAATTATAAGCTGATGACTTATGTCTTAATCTGTTAATTGTTAACATTAAAAACATCTTCGAATTTAATGATCTTAAATAGCTTGAGGCCATTGACTTTGTTTATTTCAAAATTAAAATTTTATTACAGGTAAAAATTAAATTATCTAGATGCAGGTATCACAAATTTTTATTTTAAATGCTCATAGACAGTAGAAAGACATAAATTCATTTTTTTTCAATCACAGAGAACATATCTATAGTAAATATCTGGAAGGTATTCTTAACTTATATAATGATACTGTTATCTTTAAGATATAATAGTTAAAAGAAATATCTTTTGCTGTTTATTAGCCAATCACTCATATAAGGGGGAGTAACTCTAGTGTATACTTTCTTGTTTCATGCAATTTTTCTACTTTGGACTTTCTAAAATTCACAAGTAGAATATTTCTATGAGCAAATAAGATGAAAATTGTGGGTATTATGGCAAATCAACGGGGAAAAATCCAGAACGACAAAAGTGGTGTAGTAAGAAATCAAACTTGGCTTGCGTTTTATGGACCTCAATCTTGTGTATAAATTTCAAATGATTTGCTTAAACCAGCATTTGCGGTAGTGCTTACCGACAAAATTTGTGGACAGAGCTTATTATCTGATCACTCAGGGTATTGTGTTATTAATAGAATGATAAACAAAGATCCCTGTTGATATGGACAGCATATTTATGAAACTGTATGTCACATGACCAACGTGATCTAAAGGTCACATACACCATGTACCTCAGAAGTGATTTTTGTAGTTTTTAGACCGATGAAGAATATTATTTTTAATAAGACTGAGAGTTTCTTAGGGAGGACCACTAGTAACCATGCCTGTCAAATATTTTGCCCCAAAAGTAACCGTGAAACTATGTATCGTTGATTTTTCCTCCTCGAGATAACCGTGGTCAAAATAATGAACAATCTGAATGTTTGCTCCACCCAAAGCTATTTATATCCACGTTCCCGGTTTAAAGGGGCATTAGCTACGATTTTGACCAAAAAAATTATATGCTTTGATAATTGGTAAATAGCTTTAAAATGATGAAATAAAGGTAAATATTTCATGTTAAACAGCTTATCAAACCACTTTCTGCCTTTTGAGAACGAAAATTACCATCGATTACTTATTTGCTTATTTGCTTGCAAGCAAATAATTTGACATCGCTTTTTCCGTATGCTTGACCTTACTAGTGACAGGTAAGAACGAATAATTTGCATTTTGTCACTTATTAACTGCCAACTTGCATGGTTCTTTGTCTGTAATTAACACTGACTAAAAGCAGATTCACAAATAATAAGAAATAAGTGCATTGTTGTACTGATTTAATGACGATTCGACAAACTCCGTAATTAATAAGATGGTGTCCATTTCTTGATAGATCTCAAAACACAAGCAGTTGCACGTTTTTTCCCCGATGCACGTACATTTCATAACATTTAAAAGTTATAGAAACACGTTTTATTAAGGCATCAATCATATCCGATAGTTTTTATGGGTAACAAAAATTTACGTTTTGGCAGATAATGCCCCTTTAAGGAAAACTTGTTATTGAATGGATATCTGAAATATTGGAATTTTCAGCAAATCAAGATAAGAAGAATAATTATAGAATGGAAAAGTTGCTAAGTCCAAGCAGCCTTTTATGGTCCATGGTGTGTAAAGTTCAAATGATTTGGTAAAAGAAATCTAAAGTTGTCGAACAAAAACCTGAATTTTTATTTTTTTATTTTTTTATTGCAAATCAAGGGTCAAATCAGGAAAGAAAAAAAGTGGCAAAGTCTGAAATAAATCTTGGCCTTTCTTCTATGATTCCTTAACTTGTGTGTTAACTTGTACAAATGATTTCATTAAGGAAACATAAGTTATTGAGCAAACACTAAATGCTGGATTTAAATCAATGAGAAGATTTCAATGCGATTTTTTTATCAAAATCATCTGAACAAACAAAATTTAAAAGAAAATTCTGGAAGTTAGGTTGAACTACTCATTGTCATGCAGCAGCTGTAGTTAAATTTGAATTAATTTTTATCTTAAAAAAAAAAAAAAAAAAAAAAAAAAAAAAATAGTAATTACCGTATTTTACGGACGATAGGTCGATATTTTTTTTCCTCAACACGCTGGCTTCGACCTATCGTTCACATCGACCTATACAAGGATGAAGTTGAAAAATCTGGAATCCCTAAAAAAAATCTCGATAAAAATGACGATTTTGTTGACAGTATTCCTTTATTTTGCTGTAGGTTTTTTTCCTGAATAAGAAGACTGAAATTATCGATGTTCTTGGTGTTATTTTTTTTTAATTAAAGCAATAAAAATATACTAACACTAACAGGGGGTGCAATTCCGGGAATCAAATGTTCAACATCCGAAAAAAAAATCAATATTCAATGATCGAAAAATGAAGTGTTAACGAAAATCAGTTCAATATTGTATTGTATAAATAAAAAATTATATACTATAAAAAATGGATGTTGTTGAAAAAAAAATCACAGGGTGGATCGTTTATAAAATTATTATAACAAAATATCTAAATATAGCTATAGGCCTACAGCTTTCCATTAAACATGAGGGGTACCGAACACGAGCATGCGCACGAGGTTGTAGTAAAACATGGCGGTTGCAATATTATATCTCACAATACACGTGGTGAACAAGCTTTTTATACTAAATGTACTGGAAAATAATTATCGATTTCGTTAAACTATAATGTTCTACACTTGAATTGGTCAATTAAGAACAAATAAAATAATCACCATGAGATAATCAACACAGGTGAACCTCTGTCGGCACTTATCCTGATCAGATGATTGAAAATTTACTGGACCGAGACAATCACATAAATTGTGTACTAATAATTGAACAGTTTAAAGGTGTGTCAATAAAACTGCACAAGGTGATACATTGTTTTGACAGCTTAATTATTTTATTGTATGAACATCCGTTTACCATCTATTGTGACACCCACAGATGGCCTGATTTGAATGTCGT